>BMAT01011708.1:29980-46767 GCA_019649035.1 Elysia marginata | reverse complement strand
AGCCTTTTACAAGCAGAGTAGCAGTAGCGCTTAGCTCGGGTCAGTATTCACGTGGCAAGCGCCGGAATGTTTACATTTCGTGTATTGACCCCATTATCTCTTGAAGTCAAACCTTTCACTAATTTTGACGTGACGTCACTTCACAACAACTTTCCGAGAAGACGGGAGTAAAGAAGCGGAAAAGAAAATAGTTCCTTTTAAAAACAATGGATATTTATTTTTTTGTCGTGTCTAATTTTTGAATTTTGACCCCTTTACATAAATATACAGCTTTTTTAAAGGCATTTTAAACACATGTGACGCTTTTATCTTAAGCGGTCTAGGAGGTCTTTACGGCCGCGTTTTTTTATATTTATGCGCTCCTCACTTATACATATAGATTATTATAACTAAGTCTTTCAGAAATATCTTCATGTTTGAATGAAAAACCGTCCAAAATATAACATGGATTTCCTAGAGGTGGAAATGAAGTAGCAGAATACATTTTGTGAATCCCTGATAAGGCTATAATTTCTTTTCATGAAATTGTGACAGCAAACTATTGAACGAATAAAATTTGCTTAAGCAACAAGATTAAGAGTCTTGACTTTACTCATGAGAAGGACAACAAAAATAATGTATTATAGAAACAAAAAAGTCGTCACTTAAAATATCACCTTTTAAAAGATGATTTACAAAATAGCTACGGGTAGTAAAAATTCCTCATTTTTTCTTTTCATTTACATGTGATTAAAAACTAAGTATAGATTGTTTATTAGACTCTACGTTGTCTGAATTTCAGACCAATAAAATTAAACTTTACACCGTTAGCTTGGCTGTGAATAAAAAGTAAGCAACTAGTTTCAAGTTATCTTGGAGTATAAAAGTTCAAACTCGCCTCAAAGTCCCAATCTCACACCCACTACATTTAAAGCACCCTAGATGATAAAGACTATTGGTCATCATCTTTAAAGCCACTGATAGCTGGTTCTGGCACAGTATATCTTGCTTGTTGTGGAGATCACCAATCCAACCGCGGAGCTAATAAAGAGAATTCTATCTCGCTTCAGAGTTTGAGTAGATTTGCCATTTTCTGCCTAAAGATTGGCAAGCGCTGCTGATACTCAGGTATGAGCTCCCATATTCTCTCTCCCCTTCGGGAGAAGATCGTCGCCGTGCTCCTCTTAAAAAAACAAAATACTGATTGCGGTCCTATCCACTACATGTGTCAGACCACAAAGACACTTTCTTGGCAGTGCTGGAGAAGGATTTTAGGTACCCATAAATCTATGAGCCGATCTCCACAGCTCCCTTGCTCCCCTCTGTTCCTTACCTCGTGCGCAGTATGCATCGCTTGGCTTTTTTTTTTTGGTAAACATTAAAGTTGTACACAGAAATTTGCTCTTGAAAAAAGTAACAGATGCTTGGCAGCTTGGAATCTTTAACAAGCTTTGAAGATCAAAGGTGACAGATACGAAACTACATTCATTGTTTGCCCTATTGTGTCCTCGATCTTTTCAAGGTGATAAAGATATTTGTAGCGCAAATACTCTTCATAATTTTTGGTAGGCAACCCTGGCATCTCAGGCAAACCACGTGGCGTTACATCAGGATCTTTAATGGAAAAAGTTCATACATTTTTTTATTGTCAGCTTTGGGTTGAGGTACAACCTCTTAGATGTTGCTCCGGTGTGGCTGCTTTCCATTGTAGGAAATTGACTTGGTACGCTTTTTATTGCCTCTATGTGGAACATAAGGAACATATTTTCTACGTCTCTCACCATCCTGAAAATTTTCATTCTCATTTTTTGTTCTTGATCGCTGACAACATGGGAGCATGACTAATGCAGAGTCTTCAAAAAGAAGTCTTTAGAAACATGCAGTTGAACTTCAGTTTTACTGCAAAGATAAAATTCATTGGCCTTTGATTAGTTCTTTTATGCTCAATCCTTTCTAAATCTCTTTCTTGTTTCACAACTTCTGATTCTAAATTTGACAATACAAAGTCATTCTTTTTGTTAAAAACGACTCCAATACGTATAGGGAATGAGATGTTAACAAGAGTAGCGGAACTTTCCTGGTGTCACTCCACTATCTTATGAATACAAATATTACAATCTTTTAAAATTCATGCGACATATTCATTTTGAACATAAAATTTTTATTTAGCTCTATAGCTTTTAAGTTCTAGATGTCAAATCGTTTATAAAAGTAAGAAACTTTCCCTACAATCTAGGTCTAGATTACAATAATCACTATAGTATTTTGGAGTGTTGTCTTCTGGAAAAGGGACGTTACTCTTGTTTTACCTCTAATCCCATTTTCCTATTAGAGATAATTTTGTTGTCTCGAATTATTATCAAAGTATTAAAATATACTTACAGCAACACTTCGTGCAATCAACTTCTTTTATAGACCTATTTTGTAACGTTTTCACCAGCAGTGTCAATATGATCTAAGCAATGATTATATTGTTCCTGCCTCATGTTCTTTTTTCCATTTGTCTGGATTTCACTGCCGCTTCTTTGTGTTCAGAAGTTTTTTTAGCTGTAGAAATGAAGAGCCTACCACATTACCAGTAGCTTCAGACGTTGGAAGGTATTTGATAGTGTAGTAAGAATCGTAGACTTGGAAATCTCTCCAATAGCTTCAGTAGTTAAGGCCTCACCCGTAGCTTTAGTAGTTAAGGCCTCGCCTATAGCTTGAGTAAAATTAATGAGGCCTTACCACTAGCTTCAGTAGTTGAGGCCTCGCTGGTAGCTTGAGTAAACGATGGCCCAACTCTAGCTTCAGTAGGTAAGGCCTTTCTGGTAGCTTGAGTAAATGAGGCTTCACCCGTAGCTTCAGTAAATGAGGGCTCACATATATTTTGGTAGTTGAGGGCTCACATGTAGTTTCAAATTTTGAAGACTCACATATAACTTGAGTAGTTGAGGGTTCACCTGTAGCTTAAATCTTGAGAACTGACCCGTACCTTCCAGTGGTTGACGACCCATGGTTTAGTTCGGAATTTGAATATCGAAGTGGGTCTATACTTAGAATAGACAGTAAAGGGTTAACTCCATTGGCATGTTCTCTTTTTCTGCATTGTTCAGCCATTTTGAAAACAACAGAAATGGCAAACAAAGAGATTTCAAAATTGAAGTTTCGTGCCAGACGTGACCATGTCTGTAAACTATTGGTAAAAAGTAATTGCAACAAGTGACTATGTCCTGTCATTATTTCTGGCACGTAAAACTGGACGTTTTTTGGACATAAGCATATCCAGCCCAACTATTCTGACTTGAGAGAATCAGTACGATAAAAATTAACATAATAAAACAAAGCATGATGAGTTCAGTTGTGGTTTTTTTAGAGTTTTGGGGAAATGGACATATTCATTTCTGGCTCTCAGCCGACGATATTTAAAAAACAAACAAATTATTCTTTTTTTTTTCGAAAAAAAACCCCTACATTTTTTCATAATAAATCCACAGAAATGGTGTTGCCTAAAGTACCTACATTTCCTTAAAGTTTTCCGCCAGCTACATTTTTTTCAAATAGCAATGTAATGGTTGTCTATCTTTACACATGTTTATTGCCTTCTATTTAATATGGAACAATCATTAAAGATGCATCACATGTGGTCTCTCTGTTTTTGTAATTTTTGATACACAGTCAGCAAACTAAACGATATTATGTTTCGACGAGAATCACTCTATGATTTTAAACTTGAGCTTGTCCTTAAGTGTATAGTCTATACAAAATATGCCTGGGTGATAAAGAACTAAGAGTTTAAATACTTGCTAGAAGTGTTTTTTCTTTGACTTATGTATGGGATGTGGTATCTAAGCCTAGACATTAATCTTTTTCGCATGGGAATTATCGAAAAAATAGTTAATCTTTGACTTGCTAGACAACACAGCAAACATACACGGGACGATCAACTCATTTTTCAACTACATAGAAAGTGTGAAGTTGATAATTAAAAAGTTTCTTATGATGAAACATAATGTCTAAGTGAACGCAAAGAACTAGAAGTAAGCAGCATGTCGTATTCATTGTTTCTGAATTGCACACACCCACTAGAACACAAGCCAAGTGATGTTGCAGTGGTTCATTGTTGTTGTGGCCATGGATTTTAGTTATATTCCAGATACACTTTCATTCCAAATCAAGGAGATATGGAGGCTGATAGTATTGATT
The DNA here is from genome assembly GCA_019649035.1 of Elysia marginata. NCBI lineage: Eukaryota > Metazoa > Mollusca > Gastropoda > Plakobranchidae > Elysia > Elysia marginata. The sequence goes on along the minus strand of BMAT01011708.1, from coordinate 42,603 downwards.
TTTTAAAATTAAAACTGGACATACTAACATGCCCTTCTCTGGGCTACAAAAACAGGAAGGAAGTGAAGGCGAAAAAGAAAGTAAAAATGGAGTTAATGAGCAATAATATGTCAATGATCATCCCCAAAATTAATTATACAATAGAAGGGAAATAACCGGTTTAAATAAGTCTAAGTAAAACAATTTAGTACTTATTATCTCCCCTTAGTAAATAATCTATAATAATAATTAATTCACACATAGTACAAGAAATAATAATTCAACAAGTGCTTCTTCACCTGGCTTGTACTTAAATCAGCCAAAGTTTAGATTATATTACAGGCCTATATTGGTACAATCTATCTGAAACCAACAGCTTGCAAATACTATGAACTCGATCTATGAATTGCCAGCTCACCAAGGGATAGGTTTGTTAATACGTCGAAAAAATAGAAACGTTAACTGATTTTAACCTTCACCGCCACTCGTGGGTGAAAAACACCCAGAACAAAAAGTAATGAGCTTAATTTTTTAATATAATCGATTTTGCCTCTAAAAACCCGTTGTATTCCTCAACGTTTTATATTTCTTGTATTTTTTTAAAATTAGTTCAATAAAATTAATGATAAATTATCTTTAATCATTTTTTTTAAATACGCATGCTGATTAAGCAGAATCTACTTGTGGGTAAATTCACCCGTATAGTCTCAATGAGCCTTCAGAGCTAAGCTGGGTGTTTTTCACCCACGAGTGGCGAATGGGAGAATTCAAAATAGATGGCTCAAAACAGGTTTTCGGGTGACAATCACCCACGAATGGTGTTTAAGTATACAAATAGCGAGTGCCGGTGTAGGTTAAAAAAACAAGATCCACTTAATTCACCTTTTCAATTAAGGGATTATATAAGGGATTGTATAACAGGCCTATGTTGTTACAATCGATTCCGTATGAGCTCGATTTATGGTTTACCTGCTTATGGGTAATGTTTGTATGGACGCCATACTTATAGGTATTTTAGTTTTTTCCCAAGGTGCACAGGATTCTTATGTTTTTTGAGGACTAAATAAAAATGAATCAGTCTTCAAAACCATAACACGCAGATAAAATTTTAAATAGTACTTGGCTTATTCACATTACTTCTTGCCTTTTTTTGAGCCTCTCAAAAGTTAAACATAGTTTAAGCAGGTATCAAACTTTGATGGAGCAAAATATTAGATACTCTCAAACAACATGAGGCACGTTTTTTAGATGGAACAAAAACTAAAATACTAAGAAAACACAGAAACATGTAGTCATGTCATCTGAGCTCAGTACCATCCTGTCTTATTTCATATTATTATTTCATATTATTATTATTATTATTACAAGTACTTTGAAACTTTGAAGATACATCTTGTAACTAAAATGGTACAGAAACCCTTATTATATTTCTAGATAACTATAATTTATTAATCGATTGTATTGCTCACGAGTGAAATTCACTATTATGTCAGGGTTATTTTTTTCGTTTTCTTGTTACAGTTACGATTTCAGACATTGGTAACAAAGAATAATTTCTAAGCATTTCATGCAAAATTAAATGTTTCAACTTTAATCTGCCAGATTCAGTGAGTTATCAAGCTAATGACGTTGGTTGGTTACTTGACAAGGACGACAGGACCTGTAATGACGGAAGTACTTCTACCATCCACGTAACGCTAGACACGGCCATACCCATTACCTGGGTCAGAGTGGTGTTCAATGATGCAGGTATTATTCCCCACCTCTTAAATAAGTCTCTCTCTCTCTCTCTCTCTCTCTCTCTCTCTCTCTCTCTCTCTTTATTTCCTGTTAGTTTCTTTCTAAGTTCCTCTCTCTTATGCTTTGTTTTTCTCTTTCTCTCAAACTTTAATTTCGCAGCTTAATCAATTCAGCAGTTTTTGTTGCAAATATTAATCCCTGTATCTCTTATTCCACATTTAAAAATGTTGAAACACACTCTAGAGATAAACTCGTTCGAGGTTTCAGAGCTGGCTTGGTAATTAGGCATTGACAGTGTAAGAATTCTTTGCTTAACGTGGGTGTAACATAAGTAGCAACAGAGTAGCATAAGTATCCGGTTATGTCATATAGTGTAGCATGAATATCCGGTTATTTTAAGCATATCATGAGTATCCAATAATAAGTAGTGTAGCATGACTATCTTGTTATATACAGTGTAGCATGGGTATCCGGTTATAGACAGTGTAGCACAAGTATCCGATTACATACAGTGTAGCATGCGTATCGGTTATATTAAGTATGGCATGAGTATCCGATTATATACAGTGTAACATGAGTATCCGGTCATATTCAGAAAAGTATGATTATCCGGTTATATACAATGTAGCATGAGTATCCGGTTATATACAATGTGGCATGAGCATACGGTTATAATCAGAGAAACATTATAACGATAGAGGGACGCGCTCTTTCAAACATTGCTTTTATGTGTGTTTAGAAAACGTAGTATGTCGTTTGGTATCCTTTCTGTAAAAAAACTCATGCATTGCGCTTTGAACAGTTTAATAGGTAAAAGCTATGGAAAAACGCTGCTTCTCTTTTTTATTAACTTGAATTCAGTGAAGTAGTTCATTTTTTTAAATCTTACATTTAGCATTCAAACCTTATATCACAAGAAATTAAATTAAATGTTTTTGGAATGTTTGCCAATATGTCAGCATTTGGTGGTTCATTATTCATTTCATGTAATTAAACGCCCAGAACCCCTGAGTAAAAGTGTCGTATCCTTTTTTTTATTTCTCCAGACTCTATCGACAAGATAAGGTTATTTTACACACCTCAGAATTCAAGGAGTGCGGAATACTGTCCGGATAAACGTAAAGCCCAGGTTGATGACAAAACGGTGGATATAAGCTGTCAAACTTCGGTTGTCGCAGAAGAGCTAGCTTTGGATGGAGATGGCGTTAGACACCTGTGTTCGCTGTACATCAGTGGAGGTGTTTAAATTATTCGTCACGTTGAACAAGTTAAAAAATGCATTGCGCGCTCTTTTCTTATTGTCTCTGTAATTCTACGCCACAAACGCTAATGGGAATCTCTTTATTTTTAACAATACCAGTTTTGGTGTACCAGACTGGTCGGATAAAACTTGGCTCTGTATTCGTTTTTTGTCCTCATGCATTGTAGGTCTTATAAATGTATTTATCTATGTTCATTTCGTCCTCTTCCCTCCTCTCCTACTATTATGTTCTGGTTTTTCTTCCTTCTTCTCTTACTTTTTCTCACAAATATTGTTTTTCTCCACATCTCTATTCTAGTCCCACTTTTGCACCTCTCACATCCTTTGTTTGATTCAAATACGTATTCACCATCCCCTCTCTTTGATCCCTAGGCCTGCTTTGTCTTATTACCGCTCTCTCTCTCTCTCTCTCTCTCTCTGTCTCTCTCTCTCTCTCTCTCTCTCTCTCTCTCTCTTTTTTTTTTTACTTTGACTCCTTTACCGTTTTTCACGTTAGAATCACCTAGGCGAAGGTTCACGGATAATTATTGCTTATGTTTGATTAAGATTATGAGGTCATTACTCTGAATATACTCACATCTATTATGGTAGGTCAATCTCAGAAGTTTTGACGTGATCCAGTGGAAAGACTGATATGACAACTCCTCGTTTTCTCCGTTTTCTACAACTGGTGACCTAGGCCTACAAATTACATCAGCGACCAAAGATTGTGTAATGGAATAACGCCAACAAAACCTACTGAGAAAGAAAAAGAAAACAAAACCTGCTATTGACTGCGTTGACCTTATACCTCTACAAAATGCCTATAGCAAGCATCATCTCTAAACATAATGTCCAATCCAAACATTTTTTTACCATCATCTGCGGAAATAAATTTCACATACCGAAAACGGATGAGCCATGACTTTCAATATCTACCCTTTGCTATTTCCTACATAAACAAAAGCTAGCTAGATTTTACAATTCCTAATATGTCTATATCTGTAGAGCACTATAAATATCCCTTACTGAAACGAAAAAGTCTTTTTTACCAAAAATATTGAATTAATATGGCCAAAGTGATGAGAATAGCGTGCAGAACAAAGGTCTTAACTCAGTTTATAATCATAGTCTTTTGCAAGGCGGCTTTTCGCTTAACCGCTAGATCTAAAATTTATTATCGAAATCTATAAACTGGTATAAATCAATTCTAAAATTTGATAGGCTGTCTTGGACTTACGAAGACACTTTAATTTATGCTGGTTCGTTGGTTGGTTGTTTAAATTGTTAACGTCCCATTTAACGTTGAGGGTATATCAGAGACGGCGCTGGGGACAATTGAAAGCGTTCTGCTACAATGTAATGTAAGGAGCGCTTGCGTAGACCACGCCCAATCACATTGTACTGGCACCGGGCCGACCAGACTTAACACTAAATCCATAATGCCAGACACTAGGCGGCTCAGCTGTTAGGCAGGGTTAAGACATGGTTATAAAAAAGAGATAATGGCATTTAAAATTTTAAAGGTGTAAAGCCCTAAGCAACTATAACAATAATTATTGGAATTACACTCATAACATATGAAAATTTGGAATAAATCAGTTGTCAAAACTGTAGGAAATCATGTAAGTGTCAACTTCAAAAATAAAAAAAAATGATCTCTAAATACGCACTAAACTTTGAAGGCCTTGCGACTTAAGACTTATTTGGACAATGGACAGAATTCAAAAGATATGATGTCTTGCGTCCAGGTAGAATGAGTCAAAAGTCAGAAGTTGCTTTTCAAAGGTAAATGTCTATTTTTTCTTCTTTTTTTTCCAATATTTTGATTCAACAAAAATTGTTATATTATTCCACAAAATATTGATGATTTAAAAAAATCCCAAAAGTTTTGACGTTGGAATGCTGATAAAATAGCGACATTCGTCTCACTCACCCTGGACGCGAAGCATATGTATAGAATATTATTTTGCTTGATTGAGATTTACCACGTGCTAAGCCGAAAGAAATTTCTAATTTTTAAATTTCCGTTTTCACGCTTATTTATAAACGAAGTTTGCAAACAATGAATAAGTGAAGTTTTTGGTATGTTGACAAATTCTTTGAGGCCTATTTAAGTGTATATTTTGGTTATAATTATAATTCTTTTAGAACTTCATGCCCTCGTCTATCCCTATCTTTTTAATTGAACTGTTCCATGTTTTAAAAAATTGAAAACGATAAACTAAGCTATTCTTTTCTTATTTTAGGTCGTAACGTAGCTCTGAAACAGACTGCCGAGCAATCTTCCACATATGAATTGGGGACTGACAAATGGAATGCCAAAAACGCTGTGGATGGTCGGACTGGTGTATCATATAGATCGATGATAAGTCGTACGTGTACTCACACTGACTCCGAAGCAGGCCCGGGTTGGTGGAAATTGAAGTTTTCTTCAGCCGTGGATATCAGCAGGTTCCTCATCTACAACAGAGATGGTAATTAGATAAGACTTCATGAGGGTAACACTAACACCTGTGGCGGGACCGATTGGTTCAGATTGTTACGTCTACTCAAAGTGGGGGTTTCTGGCCTGTACTGCGGCGGCCTAGACCTAAATGAGAATATAGGATAGGTACTGTCGTACAGATAAAAAAAACCAACATCCATGAAAATAATTATTCCACGGCCTGACTGTTGGTCCTTGCACCGGTGTGGTTCATTCCTAAGTGTAAAAGATATCTTTCTTAGGTTAAGTTAATAAAAAAAAACCAGTTAGGTAAAAATTTGTATTATAGATAATTGTGTCGATGTGACCCGTTATGTATTACAGCGCTTAATCAAAATACTATAGTGCGGTCCAACACTTTTGGTCCAGGTTTTTTCTCAAATATCTTTTTTTTTAAAGGTAACTCACAATATATGTATTTGGCATATGTTTTTGACTTAATTTGTCTTAATATAAGTATTTTTTCAGTGACCTCTTTTAAGTATTGTAAGCTATAAGATTTCTTTAAGATAATAATGTTTGTAAATAAAAAATGGACACCAAATTTACAACTACAGTAAAGGTTTTTTATATTGAAGTGAATATCACTTCCGAATAAAGTCATAAAAGCAACTATTTCAGGTAAACATTCTTTGAATAACTTTTTTGTAAATTTCTCAATTGCGATTGCTTAATCTTTAATAATGTTTACATTTTAAAAGGAAAAAAATTGACAAGCAAAACTTACATGTCAAATCTAAAACGAAAGATGTTGTGTTACATGACAAACAAAGCGTAGAGTAGATATAGGCCCAATCCAGACTCTAGATCAATATTTCCTCTGGATATAGATAAAGATCATTTTTTAAAAATAAAATCTAGATTTAAGTCATATTCTAGAAACTTAATCTAGATTCTAGAAAATTATAACTTTCAAAACAAAGTGAAAGAATAAATGGACGGAGTTTTGAATGGTCTGGGTCCGCATGATGAATATATTGTAAGTGAGAATGAAGTTGCGCGTGTTTTAGAAAGGTTGATGAGACATTGAGAGAAAATCAGGCGGAACCGACGGATTGAAAGGTTGGATTCATAAACAAGCATCTTGATGTACCTAGAGTTTATTGCAGAATATAGTTCAATGACGTTTCCTCTACTTTTAATCATCATTCAACCACATCAATTTCTATTTCTGTCTCTCTGTCTTTGTCATCCCTCTCTCTGCCTCTCTATTTCTCTCTCTCTCCCTCTCTCTCTCTCTCACTCACTCTCTCTCACTCTCTTTTATTCTTTTTCTGTATTTTTCAAACTTTCTTTCTCCAACCCACTGTCCCACCGCCTAACTCTATGACTTTCTATATACCTATTTATGCCCTTATCTCCGTGTCTGTCTATATCTTTTATCGGCCTCTCCCTCTACCTCTCAGCCTCTCTACGTCTACCCATCTTTCTCTGTCATTCATCTCTGCCTCTATTTCCAACCATGCTATCTTTTTCAGTCTGTCTCTCCGTTATTGCCTTTCTCTATCCATCTCTCTATCTCTGTCCATGTTTCTGAGTTTCCTCTCTGTTTCTCTTTCAGTCTATCCCTATGTTTCTCTGAGACTCTCTCTCTCTCTCTGTCTTTTTGTCTGTCTTCTCTCTCTATTTTTGTACGATCTGCTTTTTCTCGCCCTCTCTATCAGTCTATCCATTTCATTGCCTTCCTCAGTCTCTCTATGTTTTATGCAGTCTCTGTGTGTGTGTCTCTCTCTAGCAAAGCAGAAGTCCATTAAATGAAGGTGACCCTCAAAATAATAGTTAATTTTCAAAAGGAGTAAGAAAGATTACTCTAGTCTCCAGGCCCCACCTCTGATCTAAACAATGACGCTGATCAAACAGAAGCTCTGGTGCGAAAAGTTAATGCTTTGCGTTCAAGAAATTAGCGGTTACGCAGCGCTTAACCAAATCAAAAAAAAAATAATACCGTACCGATAAACGTTGTAAAGAAATTAACTACAATCAAAATGTGTTGAAATTGATTATAAAAACTTACACAGTTTCGGCCGTTAATAAAAGTACATATTTTTGTTTTAACACATAGTTTGTCCTTACAAGCATGCAATCATACAGACACGTACATTTTCTTTTTTAATTTGTCAATAGCGTTTTTAGGTTTAACACTCTCTGTAGCCCATCTTACAAACCAATCATAATTTTATCAAGTTGCGAGAAAAATGGAGAAACAACAAAAATAGAAAACTTGTTTATACGGAGTTGGAAACGAAAAAGGAAATGTCGCAGTTTAAAAAATTATCAAAGAAAATGTGAGCGCCTCTCCACATCCCTGTTTAAGAAGCGTCTCTATTGAAAGTCACCATCAACCTTTCACATACCGCACGCCATGCGGCAAGTCATTAGTGTGATGTTGGTGATGGTGATGGTGATGATGTGAATGATGTTATCATTGATAGTGATGGTAAGGAACAGATTGAAAAAAAAAGGAATTTGTACAATAATATAGATGTAAGCCTATATTATTTTTTGGTACAAATAATATCAGTCGAAAAGTAATATTCGTAATGATATCGTACCGTCCACTGAAACCATTTAGCTAATCTACTAATGTTAATGTAGTCCTCCCGCTCATGGTCAAAATGTGTTAATACAATTTATCGATGTTGTTTTAGATAGTTAGTGCAAAATTTGTTAAGTGTGTTTCGAGGGATTCCTGGTGATTCCAAGTGATTCCTAGTGATTCCTAGGGTGATTCCAAATGATTCTATGTGATTCCTAGTAATTTTCAGTGGTTCGTAGTAATTTAAGTTATTCCTAGTGATTCCAGGCGATTCCTTGTGATTCCAAGTGGTTCCTAGTGATTTCGAGAAAACGTAGCACCCGTCAAAGCGACGGTAAAAACGATTTAGTTCATTTCCATAGCTAAATTCTCGAGAGGCTCAAACGTTGACCTTTGTCTTTGTAACGACTCATACACCTGCTTCATGCAGTTATAATTATGTTATTTTTGGATTATTTGCTCTAAATTCTTGTTCTAGCTTTGTCATGTATTAGGTCAAATTTTGCACCTCTCTACTATTTAAAATGGTAAGCGGAAGATTATAGATAAACAAATTGTTTTGCCCGCTTCGTCTTTTGAATTCTGTAGAATGTAAGTTAGGTGTATATTTGAAGTCTAGCTTAAAAGTCTAAGAATTTGATCGAGAAATCAGTTCAGATAATCTAGATCTAGAGCTAGATATAGAAGATTATAATGATCTAGAGTCTATATTAGGCCTAGATATAACTAAGTTTTAGGCACAATTTTACTTCACCTTCGGCTGTGCGTGTCAGGTTTTCTTCTTTTTTAGCCTGAATGCTTGAGCTCTACGGGTCAAGTTTAAAGGTCATTTTTTCCTTCATTGATCTTTAGCTTCCCCAACCTTTTATATGCTCTTTTGTTTATTCTCTTATTTTTTCAAGTCTCTTGTTTTAGTAGGCTTTCTTTTTCTTTTAGAAGCTCTCTAAGATCTTTAGTGACCCACGCTTTGTCGTTACGGAGTTTAGTAATTTTCTTAAGAAAAACTTAACTTTCGTCACAACAGGTAATATAGGACTTAAAAGTATTGTAAGTTCATCTGAATCACCATAGAATTCAATAAAAATATTCCAGGCTGTACACTCCAGGCCTCCCTGTAGCCGCTCCATAACGTCTAGTATCGACACTCTGGTGGTTGGTTCTCATTTTAGGTCAAATACAGAAGAATTATCCTTTACAACTAACTAGTTTTTCTCTTTCAGAAAACTGTTGCAGAATACGTCTAAAAAACTTCAAACTGACAGCCGAGCCAGAGAACAGAAGCGACATCCCTTTCACCTACACAGACTCAGAGAGCTCTGCAAAGGTTGTGTACAGTGTGGTACCTTCTCCCAAGATCAGTTTCAAAGTCACTGAAATCCGCGTGGATGTCTCAAGCAGTGAAACACATATAATATTGACTTTGTGTGAAGTTTTTGTTTTTGGAGGTAAGAACTTAAATCATAGTAAGAATCTCTAGTTATTTCCGAGAAAAAGGGTATTTGTTCGAAAAAAGAGGAACTTAAGCACCGCGGCAATGAGATCGGCTGAATGTTGACTTTAGTTAAACATCGGGCATGATGGTTCTGACCTATATCTACCAGGAGGTGCCCAATGTTGATGCAAAATATTGTACCACGGGCGATTTATTGTAGGTGCGTAAGGGCGACAACATAGAGAATAATTTTCACAAAATTAATTGGTCGTTATTTGCAAGGCAGAAGCAAAATTTATTGGTGATCGCCCACACCTAACGTGATCCTACTGAGATAAAGGTCCGAACCATTACAGAGATAAGGTATTGCGCCTTTTAGGTGACACATTAATATTGTGCAATTAATTTCATAAACACACACAAAATAACAGTTTCCTCATACAATGGAATTGAGTTGTGTTTTTTGTGATTATCAACAAAATCAGCGGTTTCTTCAAAGCTGTCCATGATAAATTATTTATAACTTCAAAACATTTCCTGCATATTAAAGCTGCCCATGAAAATTTTTTTATAACTTCAAAACATTTCCTGCATAGTACAATTTTAAACAAGCATTATGTTCATTATGTTTCTTTTTCTGTGTAATTCTGGTAATTTTAATTATGCGTTATTAAGAATGTTTTAAGGGTTCTATTTACTGAGTATTTTGCCTCATATATTTCTTTTCATTGTCGACCATAATAGTATAAAATATATAGTTATATAATTATTCATATTTAAAAAAAAACAACAAATCCTACCAGCTCGTCAATGAGCAAAGTTTACAACTCCTTTCTAACAGAAGTAGCTGTTTTACATTTGCTCCGTTTCCAACACTGAAAAGTGATAGGGAACCTTTTTCGCTATTGTCATAATCATACGCACATAAAAATTACCGGCATGACCTGCTGCAAAGCACTAGGTAGGTCTACTTGATTTGCGTTCAGAAATATAAACCAAGGATTTGCCATTGGTTTGGTCAACTCGTTTGCCTTTTTTATGCTTTTCAAATAACTCACCCATGAAGAAAATGAATCATTAATTAGATGCATGCCAAGTATGCTAATTATGATGTATTAGAAAAACAATTTGTAAATTTTTTCCTCAGAGATTCATTGCCCACCTGGTCAGTTTGGCTTCAAATGTGAGCGTCAGTGTAATTGTATGAACGGGGACAGCTGTTTTGTCCATAGTGGAGGGTGTCCCTCTGGCTGTGCTTCTGGCTACGTAGGCGAGGATTGTTCAGGTTTGTTTTTAAACTATTGTGGAAAACATAATTATTATCCCTACAGGTATTGCTGCTACCTCTTTTACTTTTACTAATCCTTCTTCACTTCCCCCTCCCCCTGCTCATCCTCCCCTTCCTACTATTACTAATACCACTACCACTACTACTAAAACTACCACTTCTACTATTCCACTACTACTACTTCTACTACTACTACTACTACTACTACTACTACTACTACTACTACTACTACTACTTCTACTACTAGTACTACAACTACAACTACTACTACCAATACAACTGGTATTATATCAATCTTTATTATGAAGCAATAATAAAAAAATGAATGTTTGCTAACAGAATACGTTGAAAGAAAACGATATTGTGTTTTGTCTTTTGTTATTTAATTTTGTTTTGCATTAGTTAAACCAAATTTTGTTTGGAACTTGGTGTGAGTTCGAAAAATATTGTTGCAGTTTTACTATTATTGTACACTTTTTTCGCTCTTTATTTAAATTATTGTGAAGCTGATTTGTAGAAATAATTTTTTTTAATAAAACTTATCGCTTGCAAGACAGTAAAGTTTTTCGAAACGACAAACATATGAAAGAATGGGAAACCAGAAATATATTGACTTTGTTAATATGTAAAGTAAAAACACATTATTTTACTATCATGTACCATATTAAATATTGTCAACTAACTCATCTAACATTAATGAGCATTGTTTTCAAACATCGCACAAATTTTACATTTAGTGGAGAAGTGCGTGGTTGGACGGTGGGGACCTCAATGCACAGAAACTTGCAGTGACAAATGTGGTGGGGAGGACAACGCCTGCTATCCTAAGGATGGAGCCTGTAGCCAGGGATGTGTGCCAGGCTACACTGGGACATTTTGTCAGACCAGTAAGACTACACAGAAATTCCCAAACCTATGACTTAAAAACAGTATCTTTAAACGATTGGGTTCGACGTTTACAGCTGGAGGTTTTTATTTAATCCGTCTTTTTTCAGAGGTCACATTTAACACGCTTTTGCCTACCAATTTGAAAATGGTTGGTGGAAGAACACACATTAACAATGATGACATTGTGGAAAATATAATTATTATCCCTACTGCTATTGCTGTCTGTCACAAACACCAGAAATAATAATCGAGTAAACGAATAAAACTCCTGATGCGAGACTTGTGAGTTTTTTTTTTAATCTTGAAAATGTGAAAAGTCGCGTGAAGAACGTAGAAAATAAGTTTATTCAACTTAAAAGGGAGAAATCAACACGAAACAGTATTCACATCCAGCAGCAGTCGGAAATAATAATAGTGCAATTGCCAATGTCCAGCATAAACGAGTCGTAGATCTAACTTTTGCTCAAAACTGCTCTCTCTCTCTTAATCCAGTATTCTATCCTCTCAGTCCTTTTAAGTCTCCTTAGTCTTCTCAAACTCCATAGTCAACCGCGCAAGCTCTATTTATAGGCAAAACACTTTTCTAGGAAATTCTAGCTATCGCTCGAAAATTCGACCCTTTACAAGAAAGGTGAGAAAGGCGTGGCCTAATACGGCAGCGACACCCAATCGCAAGCCAAGTTAAAAATAAGTCGCCCGAAACTCCTCCTACTACATCAAACATTATGCAAATAAACTGGAAGGTGGTAATCTAGATACATCCAGAAGCCTAGATCTACAGAACTAACAATAAGCGATCATTTTAATAAGTTAGGAAAACCGTAAGTTACTTATAACTACGAATACTTAAAACTTTCCATTCAGAAAACAAGCGTAGCCTTAATCTAGGCCTACATTGTACATAGCATGATTAAGGAACTAGACTAAAACAGTGTCTAACTTAGTTACACTGTTCCTCTTCTACTTTTACTCTTAGTTTTTCACCTTCTCCTCCTCCTCCTCGCCGTTGTACTACTACTACTACTACTACTA
>BMAT01011708.1:1387-21007 GCA_019649035.1 Elysia marginata | reverse complement strand
CTTAAAGTGCCGAAGAAAGGAAGTAAAAAGTTAGCAGATCGATCCTTTGGCCATGTCGCTCCATCAGTCTGGAATTCTCTACCTAAGTCATTGAGAGAAATTTCATCATTGACTGCTTTTAAATCAGGTCTTAAAACCCACCAGATGCAAGTCAATTTCTAGATTTTTCAGTTTCCCTATGAACAATATGGTAATGAATGAAATTTTTGTAAGTCTGCAATGAATGGAATGTACCTTTATAAATGAATGTATTTGCTTCATGTTTAATCCTAATTGTAGCGCCTTGGGCCTCAAATTGAGGGAGAGGGTGGGATATAAATAAACTACATTATTATCATTAAATAGCAGTTGCCTATCTTCACACATTTTATGGCCTCCTATTTAATTTGAAACAATCATTAAAGATACGTCACATGTGGTGTCTCTGTTATTGTAATTTTTATTATGGAGTCAGCAAACTAAAGTACGATATTATGTTTCGGCGAGCATCACTCTATGATTTTAAACTTGAGCTTGTCCTTAAGCGTATATTCTATACAAATTATGCCTGGGTGATAAAGAACTCAAAGTTAAATTACTTGCTGGAAGTTTATTTTCTTTGACCTATGTATGCGATGTGGTATCTTAGCCTAGATATTAAAGTTTTTCGCATGGGAATTAACGCAAAATAGCTAATCTTTGACTTGCTAGACAACACAGCAAACATACACGGGACGATCAACTCAGTTTTCAACTACATAGAAAGTGTGAAGTTGATAAATAGAAAGTTTATTTATGATGAAACATGATGTCTAAGTGAACGCAAAGAAGTGAGCAGTATGTCGTATTCATTGTTTCTGAATTGCACGCCCAAAAGAACACAAGCCAAGTGTTTCTTCAACCGGTTTGTGCTTAAAACATCCGACGATTAGATTATATTACAGGCCTATGTTGAGGCCACGGGACAAAATTCTAGCTGTCTAGAAACTGATTTTCGTTACGCACCCCTGAGGGGTAAGCTGAAAGTGGTTTTAATACTTTCATACAAAATGCACAATCCAAAAACACAATGTTGTAATCCGTAAATAAGCACGTTAAAAAATGTTCACGGTAAAAGTTCAAGCAAGGCCAAATTTGTGCCAAAATTCTAAATTTGGCTAAATTTAAAAATTTGCTCAAATTTTGCGATTAAATTTGGTTTCCGAAGGTGTGGTATTCTTCTTTATTATTTAACCAATGTTTATTAAAAATTTTAAACATAGAATAAACAAGTTAAAATTTTGGCCTATCTTTAACTATGAATTTGGCCTTTTTATATTTTGTTTACAATAGAGCGAGGTTGCTCAGCTCATTCTCATTATTCCAGCCCTAATTTTTTTTTCTGTCAATATATAGGCCTACATTTTATGACAACACAAAAAGGTCATAAAACTATCATTTTAAAGGCCAGAAAATATTAATTATGAAGACAGTTTCGAGATTGAAAACGGGAAGATTTGGAAACTCTATAAACTTTGAAGGGAAATTATGCAGAAAAGCGGGAAAGGACAGGCAAAAAAAGCAAACAACTAAGCTTGTAATTTTGTTACAGAAATAAAGTTAAAGTTAGTATTGAGTTGCTATTGCATTATAAGTGTTAAATATAAGCTCGTGCGGGTTAAGATTGTTGTACCTTGTGTTTTTGGTTTGAAGCGTTGACTTGTTTGGACTGCTGCTGTGGATAACTGAGTAAGCGAAGAAAGCCCGTCGTCAGTTTTGCATCATTGCTGCACTTTAGGCACTGACACAGATCAGTGCAAATAACGCCAGCATTTTTACGTGAACATCTTTTCGTTGCTCAGGCGTTTTTCTTACAGCGACAGAAAGCATGTTGAAGGATGGTCTGCGGCGCTGGAGGCAGAGTCATCCAACAGGTATTCAATTCACCATTTTAAAGTGTTCATCTATGTTCAGTGGGACTTTGTGCGTAAATCTTATTTTGTAAACTTTTTCGATAAAGACATGTTTGTTAGGTCACTCGTTGAATGTGCGGCAAGAAGGAATCGGTGTTTGGTGGTAAAGACACATCTGACTTGCATTCTAGACGAAACCGATTAAAGCGAGCCTGGCCCACAGTGTGACATGAGCTTTGCCGATAAAACTTACGAGTGAACCTCTGCAATGCGTCAAAAGTAAATTCTTTACAGCTCCAAGAAGATCCCAAGTCAATGAAAGCCTGCTTGGTTTCACAAATTTTAATTGAGCGTAATTTCTCTGTATTCTCTTCCTTAGATTATGGCTTCTACAACCTGCAATGTCAATCTTCTCACATGTCTTAAACGAGTCAATAAACATTTCGGTCAAGGACTCAATTCTTAAAACTTCCTTTCAATTGATAATATTCTGTCTTCAAGAAATTTTTGGGCAAAGATTTGAAAAGACTTTTTGTAAAGATTTCTATTGGAGCAGCAGTATCGCTTTGTGTGGTGTCTTTATCCTTTAGTATTTTTGTGCATCCACCAGATTGTACAAAAACTTAATTTTTCCTTCTTTTGCTTACGGTGGTGTATTTCTACAGCATATTTGTCTTTCTTGCAAATGATACATTCTCCTGGTAACACATGCTTACTTTTTCCAGTATTAGAAGTTAAAAAAGTTCCTTGCTTCGTAGAGCGAAGGAAACGTTTTGGTGTTATTAGAACACTCTTGTCATTGTCATTGCAATTGGAAACAGTGAGTTTACAACTAGATCTGGAATATATATATATAGGCGATAATTGAAGTAAGACAAATGGTGAAAAGTTGGTTTAAATGAGCTATGTCCCCCATCAGAAAATTAGATACGTGCAAGATAATACTACATCAGTTTTAGGACAGAAGGATTAGTGTTGGTAAGCTAACTGTTTGTAGATTAGATGAGTTGAAAAAGGTAAAAAAGCCAAAGGAAAAAAAGAATGTTATCTCAAATAGATAATTAATTATATATGCAAGATTAGTATAAAGAAAGCTTCTGATGCTATAAATTTGCAGAAAAAGAGAACATGCTTTAACAAGGCAGGGTATAGGTAAAGCAGAGCGTACAAAATTCATTCGATTACTTTCTTGCGGTATCGACTATTTTTTTTCGGTTTACGTTGGTTAAGTTCGATAATAAAACCTGAAATATCGTTAAATTATTTGTTTAAGTTTCACTAAGTCTTGTTCCTTTCCATTTTTATTTTAAAAAATTCTTTTTGGCCATTACTTGTTACACGTATAGATCTATCTTTTGTGTGTTTGTATTATGATGTTTTTTAAGTTAAAGATCTTTAGACCTTTAGGAAAAATCTAGATCTAGATGTAGGCCTATAGCCGCTGTGAATATCGTAATTAGATTTAGATCTACATTTTAAAAATTATTCCTAGTCCTTGGCAAAATTTTTAATGTGAAGCAACGTTAATTGTTAAAAAAATAGAATATTAATAGAATCCAACTTACTTATAAAGCCTATGTCTATCCACTGCTAATTTCATACCTTTAAAATCTTTCAATCATTTGATTGCGCAGTGGCTGCCTCCACTATTTATTCTGATCTCTAGGGGTGAGCAGTGGCGCAATCGGTAGGGCGGTTGGCCGCTATCTGAGAGGTCCCGGGTTCGATCCCCAGTCCGGGCTAAATTTTATTTGCTCCCCTGTGCTCACCCAGCACTTGATGGGTAGCTAGGTCTCTTAAGACTCGGCGAAAGTAAAGGCGGCGAGGAAAGCAATGGCAAACTACCTCACTATGCCGTGTGCCTAGAAAAAGAAGGACCCTGCTCCTTGTTCCCCTACGCTCATGTCGAGTATGGGACTACAAAAAAGATCTATAATTCATATGAGGCATACCTTAAATGTTATCGTTCGTTGTCTGTGATTGTTGTTATGGCTAAGTGTTGGTGTGCTTCCGGATTCAAATGGTTGCCTTTGGTGCGATTTGGATCTTCCCGTTCAAGTAAGCAAGTCGCTTAGAGAGGCTAAGCAAGGACCTTCGCTATGAAACTCCTTTTTTAAGGAGCGTAAGGGCGACATGGTATAAGCTATGTTTCTCTAAGTGGCAAGGCGGTGGGTGCCGAAGCATCTATAAGTCGAAGGTTCGAATCATACCAAAGGCAGACATTTCGGGCATTTCCACTAGAAAGCCTATGTCTATCCACTGCTAATTTCATACCTTTAAAATCTTTCAATTACTTATAATGGGTATAAGTGCCTGACAGCCAAGATAAACTCTCCAAATTTGTTTTCTCCCACTCGGCTCCTCCACATGAATTCGGCCATGTAAGAGGCAAACAGATGGACAGATGTACCGTGTTGACGTCTCAGTTTTTTCTTTGCCCTCAACCATGTATTTTCAATCAATTGTGTGTGCACATCTGGGTCATCAGGATGGATAAAGTTTCTTTCGTGGATAATTATACTGTGTGTGTAGATGCCGTTTGCGATATTCTCAATGTTGGCATATGCAGCCCATCCGTCAGAAATTACATGTGTACCTGGTAAAATCCAACGTCTAATAATTGGTTCCAGTGTTGCTGACGTGCGGTCAGGAACTTCAATTAAAGAACACCGGTTTGTTCCTCTTTCAATAGCTCCAAAAACCCAGTGCCCTTCTCTCCACTGTCCGCGGTGGTATTTGCGGTAGAAAAACTTGCTTTCATCTATTTCAACACAAATTGGATCTCCGTTTTCATCAATTCCCTCAAGTTTTTGGGGATTGTTTTCAATAACCGTTTCACATAATTATATCTCTTATAAACATGCATCAATGAATGATTGTCAGTTTTGATAACACAGTTTCACGTTGTATTTGGTTTTGCATGAAATCTACCCGCTAACAATATATTAAACTTATAGCAGTGTCTAGGCTCACCTTTGCACCTTCAAAAAATGAATTTTTACGAACACTTAGCGTAAAATTCGGTCTATGCAGCGCGCAACGCCACCTATAACCGTCTAGAGCATCACACTGACTAAGCGTGCATGGCTCATTACATATTGTACAGTTTACTTGATTACAAATCAATCTTCTATGAGCAAACCACTCTAAAAGTGAAATTTGAGTTGCAAAGTTTCCTCCTTACGTAATCAAACGGGTAATGTCCGCTAGAATTTGACAATCAGCTAAGAAATCATCCACAATCTAAATTCTGTTGCGAGGTCTCCCGGCCATGATCTTTTGAAAAAATGACTTTGTTTGGCGGGGTTTACTTTGACAAAAATTCCTGTCTTGGGTTCATTCATTCATCAGGTGCCCTGCTCCATAGCGTTGGCGATCAGTCCTCTCCACTTCTGGCGCATCTTTGTCTTCTGCAGCATCGCTACCACACTGCCCACACCAAGCCACTTTGCCATGCCATCAGTCAGCCTCTCTCTCTGTCTACCTCTACAGCGTCTACCCGTCATCATTCCCGTTATTATCACGTTTTCTAGTTTTTCCTGTCTCATGATATGGCCAAAAAAGGTTGCTTGTCTTTTGCGTATTTTATGTAAAAGAGATCGTTCACTTTGTGCCTCTTGTAGCACTCTTTCATTTGTTTTCTTTGCTGTCCAAGGTATCTTCAGCATTTGTCGGAGAAACCACATTTCTATTGCTTCCAGCTTCTTTTTAATTTTTTTTTTTTGTGATTGTCGAGGCTTCACTACCGTACATCAGTATTGGTTCTATGTAGCATTCTAGAACTCTTCGGTTACAATGATAATAATAAAACTTTCTCAACCGTGTGTAGATTGATATGTAATTTTTGGAGAGTACAAAAACTCACACATATATATATATATAAATATATATATATATATTTTTTTTAATTATTCGACCTGATGTATAACATGTATCTAACTTTTTTTTTCTTTTTGTTTTCTTTTCCCCCTTGATACGCTACTTCATTGTTATTTATCGAAACTGATATCGATAGACGCCGCCATGTCAACATCTGATATCGGTTAAGACCGGAATCGAGATTGCTCGAATATTTTTTTTTAATCGAACTAATTTTGTACGCTCTGCTTTACCTATACCCAAGGCAGTATCCAAAAATAAAATAAAAATAGAAAAGTGACTGCGTCAAAATTTTAAACCAGCAAAAAGGTGAACAATCTTTTATGCAATTGAACTTAGACTAAAACTCAAACTAAGCATCACTGTATAAGTTATATAAGCAGAAAAGAAGAAAAAAAAAGCAACAGAAAAACAGACTGTGCGGGCAACACGAAAAAATGTAGGCCTATCATTTTTTGAAAGTCTAGTGATAAGCAAAATCTCAAATTATCAATAAGATTTCGATATCAAACTTCGACAAAATAAATTTTCAAAGTAATTAATATTGATTCAAATTAATCAAAATTCAGTTTTCTAAGGATGTTCACATTGTACAAAAACAAAGGCTCTACCATTACACTTACTTTTTCATCACTGCAAATTATTTTTTAAAAAAAGATTAACTTATTCTCTGAAAATTGTAAATTGCAAGAAATAATAGCTTTAAAAAACTAGATCTAGGCATTCAGAAAAGTGATTTTTAAAATAGCAAAGAGCATTAGTAGGACTGAAGACTTGGAATCTGACTCAAAAGGTTATGTACTCACAACCTCTACCCGGTTCTAGGGCAGAATGCCTTAAACACTTGGTCAACCAGGCTTGTCGGACTAGATAACATGCCATGGATCTTATAAATTTTAGGTCAAGGCAAAGGTGGTTAGTGTTAGTAGGGTGACATCTAGGCTTTGGTTTTGGGGGAACCTACCAGCACTTTCAGTTACCTTTTACACTGGGACTATTACCAAAATGGTCATAATCCTGCTATTGGCCCACTGGCGAGACAGACAAAATGGAGGGGATGATAGTCCATTTTAAGACCTGGGGGCCAATCCCAGGATTGAGCCAGAGCCGCAAAATGTATCGGTCTAATTTATTGAAACTAATGAGGCACCAGTTTCTAGCCCCACACTCCTAGTGCACAATTTATTATACAACATTTTGGTAGCACTCTCTAAGGTAGCCCAAATCTTGTGACTCTGTGGTGGGGTGAGATTGAGAACTAGATCTATCTAGATTTAGAGCTAAATCTAGACCTAAATTTTGCCATGCTTGTGACAAAAAGTTCTGGCCATAGCGCCTTCTAAGGTTTCTACACAAAACCACTGTTGCAGCGAATCCCTAAACTTGACCCAACTTATCTCAGAAAACAGTACAATTTCCGAATTAACATTTTTTTACGTGCAAGCTTTGTACTTTGTTTATATCCCTAGGGGTCGCCATCTTGTACACTCCAACTAGTCCCATGAGCTTCAAAGCTTATTAGAGCGATCCAGCGAACGGGCTCAAAGCTTTCGCTTTTGATCGCAAATTATTTAAATATTTTCGAAAGGTCTTTAAATGTATCTTTTAGAAAAATGTGCAATAGTGGTGATGACAACATTGTGTTTTTAGAACAAGATAATATCAAAGTTAACCCATGCAAAAATCAGCTTACCCCTCTGAGGTGCGTAACGGAATGACACGATAGAAATTTCGTCTGATGGCCTAAATCTATCTGAAACCAACATCTTTCAAATACTATGAACTCGATCTATGAATTGCTTTCTCACCAAAGGTAAGGTTTGTTCATAATTATGTCGAATAAATAGACATGTTTACTTTTTTTTTTTTAACAAGATGCATTTAATTCCCATGTCCTCTATGAAATAAATTAGAAGATTATATAACAGGCCTATGTTGTTAAAATGGATTCCATGGCCACCTTTCAAATGTTATGAGTTTGATCTATGGCTTACCTACTTATGGGTAATGTTTGTATAGACGTCATACTTGTAGGTATTTTAGGTTTTTTTTCAAGGTTTACAGGATTCTTATGTTACTTTAGGACTAAATTAAAATGAATTGGACTTCAAAACCATAACGCGCACATAAAATTTGAAATAGTACTTGACTTATTCATAATTATTACCTCTTGCCTTTCTTTGAGCTTCTAAAAAATTAAACATGGTTTAATCAGGTATCAAACTTTGCAGGAGGAAAAGAATAGATACTCTCAAACAATATGAGGCACGTTTTTAGATGGAACAAAAAGCTAAAATATCAAGATAACACAGAAAAATGTAGTCATTCTGTCGTGTTTTTTGTTGTCGCTGTTGCTGTAATTGTTCTTTTTGGGTTTTTTTTTAACTATTATGCTTTCGGCCTACAAACATTTTCAGTGTGATCCTTCCACAAAATGCTTTTGCAACGATTAAAATCTTTCAAAATAAAAAAAAAGGTTTTCAATATCCTCCGAGCTCAGTATCAACCTGTCTTATTTCCTTATATATTATTATTTATACAAGCATTTTGAGGATACATCGTGTAACTAAAATTGGTACAGAAAAACTTATTATAATTCTAGATAATTATTATTTTGTTATTGATTGTATTGCCCATGAGTGAAATTTTCCATCATGTCAGGATTAGTTTTTTTTTTTTTGCTTGTTACAGTTATGGTTTCAGACATTTGTAACAAAGAAAAATTTCTATGGATTGCATGCAAAATTAATTGTTTTCACTTTAATATGTCAGATTCAGTGAGTTATCAAGCTAATGACGTTCCTTGGTTACTTGACTTGGACGACAGGACCTGTAATGACGGAAGTACTTCTACCATCCACGTAACGCTAGACACGGCCATACCCATTACCTGGGTCAGAGTGGTGTTCAATTATGCAGGTATTATTCCCCACCTCTTAAATAAGTCTCTCTCTGTTCATTTCCTGTTAGTTCCTCTCTCTTATTCTTTGATTTTCTCTCAAAGTTAAATTACGCAGTTGAATCAATTCCGCATTTTTTTTTTGCAAATACCAATCCCTGTATCTTTTGTTCACCATTTAAACATGTTGAAACACACTCTAGAGTTAAACTCGTTCGAGGTTTCAGAACTGGCTTGGTAGTTAGGCTTTGACTGTTTAGAAATTCTTTGCTTAACGTGGGTGTAAAATAAGTAGCAACAGAGTAGCATGAGTATCCGGTTATATATACTGTAGCATGAATTTCCGGTTATTTTAAGTATAGCATGAGTATCCAATAATATGCAGTGTAGGATAGGTATCCGGTTATATACAATGTAGCATGGGTATCCGGTTATAAACAGTGTAGCACGAGTATCCGATTATATACAATGTAGCATGAGTATCCGGTCATATTCATAATAGTATAAATATCCGGTTATTGACAGTGTAGCATGAGTATCCATTTTTATACAAAGTAGCATGAGCATCCGGTTATAAACGGAGAAATATCAAAGCGATAGAGGGACGCGCTCTTTTAAAAATTGCTTTTATGTGTGTTTAGAAAACATATTATATCGTTTGGTATCCTTTCTGTAAAAAAAACTCATGCGTTGCGCTTTGAACAGTTTAATAGGTAAAAGCTATGGAAAAACGCTGCTTCTCTTTTGTTAAACTTGACCCCAGTGAAGTATTTTATATTTTTACAATCTTACATTAAGCATTCAAAACTGATATCAAAAGAAATTAAATATAAAGTTTTTGGAATGTTTGTCAATGTGTCAGCATTTGGTGTTTCATTTTTCATTTAATGTTCTATTATTCCTTTAGTGGCTCATTATTCATTTTGTGTTTTATTATCCATTTTTTGTTTTATTTTTCTTTAGTGTTTCATTATTCATTTAGTGTTTCATTATTCATTTTGTGTTTAATTATTCATTTTTTGTTTCATTTTTCATTTTATGTATTTAAACGCCCAGAACCTGATTAAAAGCGTCATATCGTTGTTTTTTTTCCCTCCAGACTCTATCGACAATATAAGGCTATTTTACAAGCCTCAGAATTCAATGAGTATGACGTCATGTCCGGATAAACGTAAAGCCCAGGTTGATGACAAAACGGTGGATATAAGCTGTCAAACTTCGGTTGTCGCAGAAGAGCTATCTTTGGATGGAGATGGCGTTAGACGCCTGTGTTCGCTGTACATTAGTGGAGGTATTTAAATTATTCGTCACGTTTAACAAGATAAAAAATGCATTGCACGCCTTTATATAATTAACTCTCTAATTCTACGCTACAAACGTTAAGGGGAATCTCTTTCTTTTACAAAACTAGTTATGGTGTACCGGACTAGTCGGATAAAACTTGGCTTTGCCTTCATTTTTTTGTCTCCATACATTGTTCGTCTTAAAATGTATTTATCTATGTCCATTTCGTCTTCTTTCCGTATGCATATTTCCTATTTGTCTATTATGTTCTGGTTTTTCTCCCTTCTCCTCTTCATTTTTACTCCAAAATACTGTTTTTCGCCACCTCTCTATCCTAGTCCCACTTCTGCATCTCTCACATCCTTCTTTCGATTCGAATACTTATTCATCTTCCCCTCTCTTTGATCCCTAGGCCTGTTCAGTTTTTCTACCGCTCTCTCTCTTTCTCCCCCCCCCTCTCTCTCTCTCTCTCTCTCTCTTTCTCTCTCTCTCAGTTTGACTCCTTTACTGTTTTCCACGTTGGATTCACTTAGGCGAAGGTTCACGGAGAATTTTTGCTTATGTTTCTTTTTTTAGATCAATATTATGAGGTAATTTTGAAGTAGAAATTTTCAAGCTCTGAATACACGGTAGGTCACTCTCAGAAGGTAAAACGTGATCCAGTGGAAAGACGAATACTGAGAGGACAACTCCTCATTCTCTCCGTTTTCTACAACAACTGACCTACGCCTACAAATTACATCAGCGACCAAAGATTGCGCAACGCATAAACGCCAACAAAACCTACTGAAAAAGTGAAAGAAAACAAAACCCGAACCGCTCAGGACTGCGTTGTCTTTAAAATGCCTATACCAAGCATCATCCCTAAAGATAATGTCTAATCCAAGCATCATTTCACATGTAAAGTCATGAGACTGTCTTCGGCGGTGGAGGACTCTAAACATATTTATCTATTTATTTATCATCTCCGGAAATAAATTTCACATACCGAAAACGGATGAGCCATGACTTTCAAAATCTACCCTTTGCCATTTCCTACATAAACAAAATCTAGCTTGATTTTACAATTGCTAATATGACTATATCTTTAGAGTAGCATAAATATCCCTTACTAAAACGAAAAAGTCTTTTTTCCCAAAAATAATAAATTAATATGGCCAAAGTGTTGAGAATAGCGTGCAGAACAAAGGATTTAACTCCCTTTATAATCATAGTCTTTTGCAACACGGCTTTTCAGTTACGATATGTGAAAAAATTTGAGCACCGAACTGTTCTAAAGTGTCGTAAAACCGCTAGATATAAAATCTTTTATCGAAATCTACAAATTGGTTTAAATCACCTTGATTTATGCTGGTTGGTTGGTTGGTTGGTTGTTTGATTTGTAAACGTCCCAGTTAACTTCAAGGTTATATCAGAGACGGCGCTGGGGACAATTGAAAGCATTCTGCTACAATTTGATGTAAGGAGCGCTTGTGTACACCACAATCCAATAAAATTGTCCTGACACCGGGCCGACCAAACTTAACACTCAATCCATAACGCCAGACACTAGGCGGATAAGCTGTTAATGCCAACTTCAAAGTCCTTGGTTTGACCCGGCCGGGGATCGAACCAAGCACTTCTCGATCTCTGAGCGAGTGCCTTACCGCTAGGCCACAGAACCAGTCTCCTTGATTTATGCAAAAAAAAAAAGACAGTTATGAAGAACAAACATAAAAAGTAGTTTTTTCACATTTTCATGATCTGATAGTTAAGAAAGAAAGATTACAAACTGAGATATAGGAACAGACGAGACGAAACATTTAGCACAAAAGCTATTTTGTGAAACTCACGTCATAACTTATCTCAATGATCTAATGCAGTAGGTTAAAAGAACCACACGCTCACCCATTTTAAAGGTGGTAGGGCCTCTTAAAAAACTTAAAGGAGAAAAAACAAAAATTGTCACAAGATCAAACTTAAATGTCGTGCTAAACTGGAAATTTAACAGCGTAATACTTTTTAAAAAATGGTCTGGCAACTGAACGGCAGTGAGACAGTAGCGAAAAAAAATATGCAGTAACTTCATGGTTTAAATTTAAAGACACTGGCAGGGAGAAAAAAGGGTAAAGTTTTCTGAAAAAAAAAGAAATAAAAATTCATTTGCGCTTGTTCAAAAAAACAATCAATCAATCACTAAATCAAAAAAATACACTAGATCATTATATTTAAAATGATCATGAGATCTAGTTTTAAAGAAAACACTAGCGCAGGAAACCATGTTCACAACGCAAACCCGCGCTATACCTACACCACGCCAACATTCTTTTTGTTGTCTGAATCTCTCCTGTGTATTGAAAAAGGGGTACGGAAGATTGCGCCGGTTTGATCCGTGATTACATAACATGCCGCCCGATTTGGCCATCCTTGTGTTCAGTGAACTGCGCCGGTTTTCTTCGTTTGATTTTTAATCCCTCGATGATAAAGTTATTCGAATAAAAATCGATTGCGCCTAGTGTAAGAATTCACATTTCAAAATAGTAAAGTCCAATAGCTCTGACTATGAGATCACGATATGTGTTTGTGTTTATTTGTTTAAGCGGGGGTTGAAAACCGTTCAAGTTGTTGAAAGTTGTCTGCGTTTGTGTATAAATTGAGACGTCAGAGATGAAAAAATGTAGGAAGACTTGGATGTCAACATGGAGCTGTTTGTCATGGAGAGAGGAAACAAGGGTCTTCGCTTCAACAACTACACATACAGATTGGTAGAAGTCAACAAGAAGTCGAAGCGGTAAAGGTGCACTAAAAAGATTGCCCGGCAAGCCTTCTTACAGACTGCGACGAACAGAATATAGTCAAGATTGGAAAACCGCAATTTATTTTATTTTATCATTCATTACATTTCTAATCAGTGCAATGTGCAACCAAGAATAAAACATAAACATTATCCTGCTCAAAATCCGACTTCCACCTCCCCTTGATAAGCAGGGGGCAACAATTATCAAGACTGTTTTCGGGAGAGGTATTGAAAAAAATAAGCTTTTAAAAATTCATTCCTTGAGTTGCAGCAATAAACAGTCTTGATAGTTGGCAGACGGAAGAGGCTTCGCGTCCGAACAGGCCTAAATAAAATATAATTACAATCGATCAATGAGAAACATATTCGACTATCTAAAACCGGCGCAATATTCCAACAAGCAAAGCTAGCATCGTTGACACTTCTCTTTGAAGTTTTACTACAATAGGATAAAAACCGGCGCAGTCTTCCGTCATCCTTGAAAAAGTGCCGCTGCGATACCGCACAACCGCCATGCCGACACGTTGCCGTTCTTTACCAATAGATGCAGACAATGACATAAATCGATATCCATTTGAGCGATCTGAACCGTCCAGCTGGCGTTTTTTTACACTTGGCAGTGAGTTTCTAGCTTTGGAGTCAAAGTTTAAATAGCTGAAAATAAAGAAAAATCAAAGGGATTAATCGTTATCAACATCCGTTTTGGAAATAGAGGTCGGTCAAATAGTTCACACTAATTTAAAATATTACTTGACATGGCAGAACAAAACTCTTTACGAAGAAGAGTTAAATTCTTATAAAGGACTTTAGACTCCAACTGTAAACAATAAATTAATGAATGATTCATTGTGTATATGACTTGCAACCAGACCAAATGAGTCTTAAGTCGAAATAAGAAAGTAGTATGATATTAATGTCGCAGGAAAGCTAATTTTTTGTAGTTTCTAATACAACAAACAGGGCAGCTCTACTATGCTTCTGTGTGGAGTTACAGCTGTTTAAAGTCGGCAGGTTTAGGAGATGGTTATAAAGGAAAGATAAATGCATTTAAAACTTTAACCCATTAATGCCCACATTTGTTTTTTTTCTTCACATTGCGATATAGTGAGCAAATTAGGCTTATATTGCACAAAATAAGATTTTATCGAAAAAAATTTTTTTTCGGATTACAATGAGCAATTGTTTTTCTGTCCTTATAAAAAGGACACTGGGCGCAAAGGGTGCTTTTTCTTAACTAATTTTGAGATTAGCAAATCAATTGAAAGAACCTTTATTACAAAAAGAAACACAAAAACAATGAGAAGGGTTAAGTTTATATTTATTTGTTTTACTTTTAAACAGCAAAATTAAATTCAATTGTGAATTCACATACTGTGCTTCAGCAAGAAAAAGTAAGAAAGAAATGAACACATTGAACATAGACCACACTGGAAATACAGAGACCACAGTTTAGAACTGATTGTCGAAAAAACCAGAACCAAACATGAAATTCTGCACTGCATTTCCTATGCAAAGGAACATTGCATGCCTTACAAATAAGGTTGGCTTTTTTGCCGCAGTGACTGCGGTGCCTCTGCTTCGGCATTGACTCGAGGTGGTGGCCTTCTCAACAGCAACTTTCTGGCGTTTTGTTGGAGTAGGTGTAATTGGTTTTGGCACTGACTGCTGCACCTGTAGAAGGCAAAGGTAGACCATTGCTACACTCCTCTTGAAGCCAAGTTGATCAAGGGGTAGGTGACAGTGAGCAGGGGACATCCTTTACAACAGCCAGGCGTTGTTAACCGCTGCATCAGGGAGGAAAGCAAACAGGGGCCACCACCACTTCTCGGAGCGGATTACAATTCTGTATGCTCCAACATTTTGATCTAGACGATCTACTCCCCCCATGTAATTGTTGCAGGCCTAGACAATAGATGGCTGATCGATCTGAACATCTTTCTTTTCCTGAACAGACCACCTACTCGCCCTTGCCATGGGGAACACACCATCCTTGTTCGACGAAAGGGTGACAATCGAATTATCGTTCCATGCGCACACAACAATGATATGCTGTCTATCATGTCTGTACTCGAAGAAACCTCTTTTTGCATTCTTCAACCCAGCTAGATCAATCGGGCACTTCTCTGTCCGGTGGCTTCGTACAGTGCCTGTGGCAGCAATACCTCTATCACTTAAGCCTTCCAATAGCCCCAAACCTGGGAGGGGGCTCGACTTCTCGACTGCCTTCCAGAGAGGTCACTCGCACTCAATGACTCCTGTATGTCTTCGTTCACGTCGTCTTCCTCTGAATTATTGCCATCCCCTGGTGGTGATATGCATATATCTGCTGTGGCAAACTGTCTATCATCTTCTTCGTCTTCTAGTTAGCATAAAACTTCGTTAAGGGTGAACATCCTTGACCTAAAAGAGCAAAAAAGACATATGTACACCTTAGGAAAATATAAATATACATCATGTATTATTGACATAGTAAATTTGAAATAAGATCTATAAAAAAATAACAATTTTGGCTTTTGTTTAGACGATTTCTAGGTCTTATTCTAGATATACAGACAATTTCTAGATCTAGACCAGATTTAATGTATTTTAATAAGTTCAAGGTATCCCAATTTAATGGAAAACTCAAAATAATAAGCATACCAAACTTAATCTTTAAAGCCCAACGTCCTTTTAAAGGACACTTTCTTTGAAAAAATAATGGGGTCATTGGAGCCCACAGTCCTTTAAATAGGACACTAGATTATCAGCAGTTTAGATACCCATAGCATACAAATCAAACAAAAAAATGAAAGGCATATGTTAGATTAGTTTGTTTTTTAACAGAAAAATAGCACTTAAAATGATCTCATCCTTTTTACCCTAGATCTAAGCTTACCTTTTTGAGGTGCTCCCATGTTCCTCCATTTTAAATAGTCAAGAAGTAAACAAAAAACTTCTACACATAAAAAAGTTGGAATAAAGATAGATATGAAACAAACTAAAAAACAAGCATTTACAAAGTAGGAAAAGATCAGAATGATAGGGAAAACGGAACAATACAGCATTTCAAAATAATTTTTCTAACTGTCCTTAAAAAAGGACAGTGAGTATAAATGGGTTAAAGGTGTAAAGCCCTTAGCAACTATAACAGTTAGAATTACACTCATAATATCTGAAAATTCAGTATAAATCAGTAGTCAAAAATATGAGAAATCATGTAAGTGTCAACTTCTAAAATTAAAAAAAGACCTCTGAGCACACAATTACTCTTTGAAGGCCTTGCAACTTAAGACTCATTTGGACAATGGACAGAATGCAAAAGATATTATGTTTCGCGTACAGGTAGAATAAGTCAAAAGTCAGAAGTTCCTTTTCAAAGGTAAATGTCTTTTTTTCTGCTTTTTCTCAATATTTGGAATTAGCAAATATTGTTAAATCTTTCCACAAAATATTGACGATTTTATATAAAACCCCAAAAGTTTTGCTCTTGGAATGCTGAGAAAATAGCGACATTCGTCTCACTCACCTGGGACACGAGGCATAATTTTATAGAATATTTGCTTGATTGAGATTTACCACGTGCTAAGCCGAACGAAATTTCTAATTTTTAGTTTAACGTTTTCACTTTTTTTTCTAAACGAATTTTTAAACAATGAAAAAGTGAAGAAATGATATTAAATCATATTTTGAGCTTTTGGTATGCTGACAAATTCTTTGAGGCCTATCGAAGTATATATTTTGATTATAATTATATTCTCTTCAAACGTCATGCCTTCGTGTATCCCTATCTTTTTAATTGAACTATTCCATTTTTTGAAAAATTGAATACATAATAAAATAATCTACTCCATTCTTTTTTAGGTCGTAACGTAGCTCTAAAACAGACCGCCGAGCAATCTTCCACATTTGAATTGGGGACTGGCAGATGGAATGCCAAAAACGCTGTGGATGGTCGGACTGGTGTATACGAGGAAGCAAAGAAAAGTCGTACGTGTATTCACACTGACCCAAGAAGAGGCCCGGGGTGGTGGAAATTGAAGTTTTCTTCAGCCGTGGATATCAGCAGGTTCCTCATCTACAACAGAGATGGTAATTAGATAAGACTGCATGATGGTAACACAACACCTGTGGCGGGACCGATTGATTCAGATTGTTACGCCTACTCACTAATATATATATATATATATATATATATATATATACATACATATCTTTTATATTTTTATATGCATCTTTCTGCGCAACTGTTAATTTTAATTCTTCTGTTTACTATACACGAAGATAATGATCTTACACTTGTCACGTACGTACCACATTTATATGTATTTTTATGAGCATGTCTGTACAATTTTCCCTGGTGGGATAAATAAAGTATATCTTATCTTATCTTATCAAGGTGGGGGTTTCTGGCCTGTACTACGGTAGCCTAGACCTAAACGAGAATATAGGATAGGTAATGTCGTACATATTTAAAAACAATAACCATGAGAATAATTCTTTCACGGTCTGACTGTTCGCCCTGACACCGGTGTGGTTCCCTTATAAGTGTAAAAGATAACGTTTTTTTTATAAAATTAAAAAAAAAATCAACAGTGAGGTAAAATTGTATGTTAGAGATATGTCAATGAGACTCGTTATGTAGGCCTATTCCAGCGCTTGATCGAAAATACTATAGTGCGGTCCAACATTTATACTATAAAAATAATGAAACCAGTTTCTAAAAATAGACCCACAGACGTTCTATTTTTAGAAACTGGTTTCATTATTTTTATAGTTTCTCAATCTGCTTTCTCGATTTTCACGTACGCGTATTGAGACACGGTGCGTGTGCTAAAGGTCTCTAATATTTTGGTCCACTCAGACTTGAGTTCACCCCAATCTCCAATGAGAAAGAATGAGAAAATTAATAACTTTGTAACCGCTAAAATGACACCAGAAGCGATAGCTTAGTTGGTAGCGCTGTTGCCGCAGACATCGGAGGTAGCGGGTTCGAATCATGTGAATGTGTATTTTGTGTTGCAGCGACGAGTCTAACAAAAAAATTTACGCGTAAGTCTAAGATCCAGATTAATATCAGGTTTTCTTATATATCGTGATAGCCCTCTTATTATTGAAAATGGTAATAATAAACATTGTGGTCTAAAGATTTATTTCGCTCTATCAGGGACTGACGACACAGCATCGATATACCACCTATCTACAAATGGAAGAACCAGAAATATAGAATACCATAACAAAGAGGTCCTGTTAACTATTGTATTGATTTGACTAATTCATCCCGAGCATAATCGGGCATTCAGCTAGATTAAATATAATTTTGTTCAACTGGGATTGCTTAGTCTTCAACGTTGTTTACCTTTAAAAATGAAAGAAAATTTTACAAGCAAAGCTTATTTATGTCAAATCTAAAACGAACAAAAGCACGACAAACAAAGCGTAGAGTAGATATAGGTCCAATTCAGACTCTAGATCAAGATTTCCTCTGGATAAAGATGATAATTAAAAAAACTAAAATCTAGATTTAAGTCATAATCTAGAAAAAAATCTGGATTCTAGATCTAGATATGATTTAGACCCTTGGACAATGCTATGACGATGACGAAACTATAATAAACCTTACAAGCGGATATACGTGGCTCTGCTCGTTAAATAAGAGAAAAGAAGCAAAAGAGCGTCGGAATAGCAGAGAGGGTAAGACAGGCATAAAATAAGCACCGTAAATTTCCGCTCACACTATTTCTCAATTCATAACTCTACAGTAGGCCTATAGCTCTTGAAGTAGGAGCTTTATAAACCCACGTTTTCCTCATTCAGCGAAGATCTGCTCTAATTCTTCTGCTAGATATATTTTAAGTAGGAATTTGAATGTCAGTGGGTAATTTTATAACCCGGTAAAATAGCTCTGTCTGTCTGTCTGTCTCTGTGTCTCTGTCTCTCTTTCTTTATTTCTCTGTCTCTGTCTCTGTCTGCCCGTCTGTCTGTTTATATGTCTCTGTCTCTCACTGTTTCTGTCTTTGTCTCTCTATCCATCTTTTTATTCATCTTCTTCTACTTCTTCTTCTTCTTCTTCTTGATTTCTTCATGTAGATCATGACTTAGGTCTAGATCTAGTATTACTTCTAGGCTCTAGATTTATGATCAAAGGGGAAGAAAGATGCAAATTAAATGTAAGTCTAGATTTAGATGAATTATGGATTAAAGGTTTAAATTAGAAATAAAAAATTTAGTAAAATCGTTCATCATTCAAAAACTATCTCTCGGTTCGAATGATTTTGACTTAAACCTACGTTACAACTTAAAAAAAGATCTCTTCCACCTTCTTTCTTGCAAACTGCGCATCTGTTTGTATAGCAAGATAGCAACACTATTACGCAGCTAAAAAACACCCTAAGGCCCTTTTTATGCACGATTTCGACCAACACATAGGTGTAGGTGTTGCACTACGCACTATTTTCGTATTCATGGAAAAAAGTTTCTTAGCACCAGCTCAACGCAAGACGTCATGTAGCGAACTTCCTTTAATGTGCTCAAGTAAAGTTACCATGGCTTTAAAAATTGGCCCCTTAAAAAAAATTCAAACCACTGTCATCGTTTTTTATTGTAAAAAGAAGCCTAAAGGCGACCACAGAAAGAATACTTTCCGAGGCTGTACTATTACGATCTTGCTTTTAGCAGCTTGAGATGCGGAAAGTATCGGCTCGACCCCACATAGAGAGCGCTGTTTTACCCGGCGGTTTATAAGTAGGCCGAGCTTCGTTCACATAGGTTACAGTGTTATTTTTACAGTCAGATCTATTGAAGACAGTCTGCAAAACTGAATTCGTCGTCCGATGAAGATTTTTTTCTTATGGACAGTCTATTCACTAAATTGATAAGGCCAAACGAAGGTGTGGAGTTCACGATATCAACAAAGGGCAGGCATTTTTATGCCT
>BMAT01011703.1:11187-30827 GCA_019649035.1 Elysia marginata | reverse complement strand
TTCGAATGTTACACGCAAGACAAGTTCCTCATAATTTAACCCCATAGTTATACTCGCTGTCTTGTCCAAGATGGGAATTTTGTCCACTTCACCCAATATTTAAGACGAAATCTTTCTTTGCATGTTGCAAGACATGCAGGTGAGATTAAATTGAAATAGCTTTACTTTGAAGCGTGTAGATGAGTTGGCCACACTTGAAGTCGCTTCTTTTCAATTTTTTTTTTTTGCAATGTGATGTTTTTACTCCCTGATAGTTCAGGCAAAAAAAACAAGTTGTTTTGTTTTTAAAAAGAGTTAACGATTTTTTTATTTCATTTTAGCTTGCGTTGTCATAGAAATTGCCAAAATATTTTGATGTATACAGTTTTAACTTTTTTTTATCTGGCCTACATTACCAATATAAACTGCGTCTATGGATACAAAACTATAATCTTTTCCCTTGTACGTGCTACCCGAGGTTATGCATTATAGATTTTGTTTATCTTAATGTTGCAGTGTTTTGTGTCTACTACGTCATGTTGCAGATCCGCCGACTATCAATGTAGAACTCTAGCTGTTCCATGTTACTGCACCACCGTTGCACTCATTAAGAAGATTTGTTTTCAGACAATAAATCAATTGCACTCTATTTCTTGGTATTGTTCCGTGATGTGATCTATTTCCTGTGTCATACGCTACTGATGGCTGTGTTTTGTTTTCAGCAGATGTACCTTTACAGGTTAGCAAATCAAAAGTGATACATGACTGGGTTTTATTTAAGGTTTATTATCAGTGAGCACAGTTGCTGAAACCCATGATGTATACATATATATATATAGTGAAAAATAACATGTTCCGACAAACCTTGTTAGCACTAAAAGCGCTAGATAGAGGAACTGTTACCTCAAAGCTGACCTTCACATGAAGCTGTGAGGGTGGATCAAACACTAGCTTATTAATTTGTTTGAAGATTAAAAGTTTTGAAACTCAACTTTTCTATCAGCTCAGTAGGGATGTTTCGTTTTGAATAAAGAAAAAGTGAATAATTCCCAGGGTTCAGGAAGTCCTGACTCAAAACTTGGTGTGCAGCTTGTGTTTGTTTTAGCGTGATTGCTTCATTAAGGGCCTCAAGGGCTTCTATTGAAACTCAATCCAGCATCGTTTGTTTCACTTCTTTGTTTTTGTTATGACCGTTGGAGTTAGATCTGAGTTCAGCTGACGTCCAGTCCAACCTAGGCTTACATTCAAGAGAAGTTCTCAATATCACACGGCGATATTCACATCACTTAAAGTACCCACAAAGAAACCTCAGCCACATTGGATAATATAAATGTAAATGTTAAAACTGCCCTCCTCATTATTTGTATAGCCAGCTTTGTCTTGTTCAAAATACATTGTATATTTGACGTTCTCATCCGTATATCCAATAAAGTCTTAAGAATTGTGTTCTTCTCTCTCTTTCTCTGAATTGTCTAATTTAAATTTAATGCCATTGTTTGTTTGAAAATTAGCCTAAGTTTCATGACTCCCATAAAACATAAACAACCATTCTAGTTGCGCACAGGCCTATATCTAAAAAGAACTTTCGGTTCGCAACATCATGACATTATTGTTTAGTTTAATTGTCAGTGTTAGTACGGAAAGAAATGTTTTAGGCTACTTGCAAACGCTGTTGTTGTTGATGTCTTTATGAATGGTTTTATGTCACGTCACTACTATTATTACTAACGGTACAACTACTAATACAACTACTATTACTACGATTACTACTACTACTACTACTACTACTACTACTACTACTACTATTGCGGCTTCTCCTCCTCTTTTTCCTGTTACTACTACAGTACTACTGCTAGTGCTGCTGCTACTTCTACTACTTCTGCTACTACTTCTGCTGCTACTACTACCACTACTACTACTTCTGCTGCTGCTGTTTGTGCTGCTGTAACTAATGTTTCTACTTCTTCTACCACTAGTACTACAACTACTACAACCACAAATACTAGTAGTAGTACTACTACTACCATTACTACGTAACTTCTGCCACTGCTACTTTTACTGCAACTAGGCCTACTACAGTACTAGTAGTAGTTCTACTTCATTTTCTGCTATTAATACTAGTACCACCATCTCTACTTCTATCTTCTACTACCGCTACTATTTCTACCACCACTACTACTACTACTACTACTACTACTACTACTACTACTACTACTACTACTACTACTACTACTTCTACTACTGCTACTATTACTACTACTTCTACTACTACTGTTACCACTATTACTGCTACTACTATTACCACTACTACTGCTACTACTGCTGCTTCTACTACTACTGCTACCACTATTACCCCTACAACTACTACTACTATTACTACTACAACTACAACTACCACTACTACTACTATTACTACTTCTATTACCGACTTCTCCTCTTCTTCCTGTTACTATTACAGTACTACTACTACTGCTGCTGCTACTACTACTACTACTTCTGCTACTACTTCTGCTGCTACTACTACCACTACTTCTACTACTACTTCTGCTGCTACTACTACTTCTTCTGCTACTACTACTTCTTCTGCTACTACTGCTGCTGCTATTATCACCACTACTTCTGCTACTACTGCTGTTTCTACTACCACTACTACTTCTGCTACTACTTCTGCTGCTTATGCTACTGTAACTAATGTTTCTACTTCTTCTACTATTAGTACTACAACTACTACAACCACAAATACCAGTAGTAGTAGCACTACTACCATTACTACGGAACTTCTGCCACTGCTACTTTTACTGCAACTAGGCCTACTACAGTACTAGTAGTATTTCTACTTCATTTTCTGCTATTAATACTCCTACCACCATCTCTACTTCTATCTATTTCTACTAGTACTGCTACCATTACTACTATTTTTAGTATTACTACTACTACAACTACTAGTAATACTCCGACGTCTGCTACTATTACTCCTACTAACACAACTCCTACATTTACTGATGTTATTTTTATCTTAATTCCGATTTTTTTTTTTGTTATTAACATGGCTAACATTATTAAACTTTTAAATGTTAGCGACATTAATGTATTATATCCGCCCTACGAAAGAAATTTATACATATAACTCTCATTTTGACTACACATATTGTTTTAATAAGGTACAATTTCTATGTTGTCACTTGTTTTTTATTCTTTTTCACTCCCTACATTCTACATTGTATACAGCTAGTACACCTACCTGTTCTGTACTGTGTAACCTATTTCTGTCTGTTCTTGCAGTGCGAGCCGCGAGGAATACCCCTGCTTACTTCGCCGAGCGTCTTTACAAGAGTATGGCTGGTGCTGGTACCAAAGACAATGCTCTGATCAGGACTGTAGTGTCTCGTAGTGAGGTGAGACCTAACCACCACACTGTGACCTAACCACCACACTGTGACCTACCCACCACACTATGACCTACCCACCACACTTTGACCTACCCACCACACTGTGACCTAACCACCACACTGTGACCTACCCACCACACTGTGACCTAACCACCACACTGTGACCTAACCACCACACTGTCCTCTCTATGCTCTCTAATATTTGATCTGCTGAAATACTCTTAGATGATTCACAACGTTCATACCGGATGCTGAAGCAGAAGTAGTAGTGGTGGTAGCAGCAGCAAAAGTAGTAGCAGAAGTTGTAGTAGTAGTAGTAGTAGTAGTAGTAGTAGTAGTAGTAGTAGTAGTAGTAGTAGTAGTAGTAGTAGTAGCAGTAGTAGTAGTAGTAGTAGTAGTAGTAGCAATAGTAGTAGTAGCAATAGTAGTAGTAGCAATAGTAGTAGTAGTAATAGCAGCAACAGCAGCAGAAGTAGTAGCAGATGGTGATGTTAGTTACACTAGATGTGGTCAGCGAACAGACCTTGTCGGCTTACTGATGGGCAGTTTCTAGGAATTAACTAGGCAGCAGCCTTGTTGTTTGGGTTTTTTTTTTCACTATTTCGAAGGTTAGCTCTCTGCTATACTAGTTCAATTACAATGTTTACAACTATCAAATTCCTCCAACTCTTAAGAACTACTAATTTAGATTAAAAATAAATAAGCCAAAAATTACTTCAGAGCTTAGACTAAAACCAAAGTAGGCTTCTCTTATAAACAGTTTAAAAGATTCATAAAACTGTAAATAGGAAGTGCTGACATAATCACACAAAGAGCAGATTTACTTTAGAATAGAAGAGGCAATAAACTGCAGTGTATTCGAGAATAATTTTTAAGACTGGTAGGTCTGTTGATATTTTAGAGGAGGCAAGGGAAAAAGCATCAAAGGAAACTAAGTTTTTTAAAGGAACACAAATACTAAACAGGCCATCAATTTCAGCAACCAGCTTTTGACATTTTGATAAAACGCTAGGGGGTGTTAAGTGACATTGTCATGAATAAATATCTGAGCTCTTAGCAGATCAAAAGGAAGTAGGAAAGACAAATCACCTATTATTTAATCCCCAGAATTCAATGCACAAAAAGTTCACAAGTTCTGTACAGGGAGGTGAAGATAGTTATGGGTTTATGAGGTACCTTGAATGGCGAAAGACCTATAACACATTTTAATCAGTAATTAGAAAAAAAAACCCAAAACAAAACATTTGTTGTGAACAGTATGCCAAATAAAAAGTTATCATTCCTTTAAAGAATACTTTATATGTTTTTGGACTTTAGCACTCCACACCTGTACTTTTTTACATGCCCTTCTCTCTTGATGTGTAATCTTATATTGAGTAATCTAATCGTTTTTTTGGTCTGTTTCTCCACAGGTTGATATGGCAGCCATCAAGCAAGAGTTCAACCGCATGTATGGCAAGACGCTAGCCAGCTTCGTGAAAGGAGACACTAGTGGAGATTATAAGAAAATAATTCTTGGCATTATTGGAGAGTAATTTCCCTTTGTATGTTGAGTATTCTTCTAGGTACTGGTTTATGAGAGAGAAGGTGAAAAAGATTTTCCAGTGCAAATCCAATCACACATGAAGTCGGACATCAAATTTGACACACAGCTCTCAAAACAATGTTCATAGCCAGCTATTGTTACAGCAGTGTTGTAATTCTTTTGGTATTTTTTATGCTTGTTGTGGCCATTGCAAGCCTAATGGTAATAAAATAATGAGATTTCAACGCATACTTATGATATTTATTTTAACTCGTGGTAAGGTAAATTTCAAAGAACTAAAAATGAATTATGCAAAGGGCTTAGGGTCTGACTCTTTCAAATGATCTTGCAATTGCTAGTGATATGTAATACTCTTATGTGGTATGAAGTATATACTTTAGTTCATTTTGAATAATTTAGTGATTTTTGTAAGTCGTATTGTTGAAGTTTTTCATGTGTAGGTTGTTGGTCATTCTAAGAGCAGCACATTGTTGAAAAAAATGATAGTATATATTTTATGCTGTTTCTCATGCCTAGATAATGAACTGCTTTTATATATTTCCTCTAATCTTACGAGCAGATCTCTCTCTTTGGTTTATTGACAATGATAAATCTTGTCCTTGTCAACGGCTTTGTTTCATAAAGCGATGTTAATAAACCGCTCTTGTTTCTTCTTCTTTATTGGCTCTCTCTGGGGTTGCTTCAGTTTGAGCTCGACATCCGCTCACTTGCTTGACTTTATTCTCAGTTTCTGTTGGCAAATTGACTACGCATTTCTATTTACCAAGGCATTTTTATATTACATTTCTTCCATTTCCTTCTTTACTTTCGTTAATTCTATGAATCTGGTACAACACTGGTGCTATAACCTTTGACCTTTCTATATATTTCCATCCTTTTCGTCCAATGCTCTTATCTGTGCATGATGATGGCTGTAGGCTATGCCCCTTGCTACTATGTAATAGCAGCATTATTTTTAATTTTTATTACAATCACAGTTTTGTCACCATTGTTATAATATGTTTATATACGCACAGTATGCGTTGAGGAAAGACCAGATTTTATTTGTTCCGTTTGTGTTATATTACAAAGTGTAATGGTTTGTGAAGCCGCTCCTATTGTAGACTTGTTAGGTCTGAGGTTAAGGAAGGTAATTTCACTGCCTTTCCTCTGCTTTATTTAAAGAAATCACCTGTATTACAATATTCTTTTTTCATCCAATCTAGCCATCTAAATCAGTCTATCTATCTGTCATTTTATCCGTGTATCTTTTTATGAAGCTCTATATTTCCATCAACGCCTTCTTAATCATGCGTTGGTTATTGTGGCTTCCTGCAATTTTGCAAACAAAGTAAGCGAAAAAATGTGAAAAGATACTTCCTGTGAGGTTTTATTTTAATTAGTACAATTGTATTGAAGAAGCAATAAATATATAACAGATTTGTACAAGTTACTATTTTTGTCGGATTAAGTTCCATGTACAAGTAAGAAATAAAGTTTTTTTGTTTATTCTTAGTATTAAATTTTTTTTAATTACAGATAAATACTAATAGTAACATGTTATGTATTGCAAAAAGCAATATAGATTTTGCATATTTTTTTACTTGGTTATTCGCTAATGCCTCTCATTTTTCTGATGCATTTATTGTTGTCTCTTAGAGGTCACTATAAAGTTTTTCTTGTAAATTTTTAACTCAGTGCATTTTGTTTTCTTTTTTTTTATTATTATATTTTTCTAAATTCTGCCTATCACTCAACCTGTTTTTTTTTTTGTTTTTATTTGTTCAAAATTTGATCAAAGTATTAAATATAAGATTCAATAACTATCACTGTTTTTTTTTTATCTATTATGCTTTTATGCTTTCACACATTTTTTTTTGTTATAAGACTTGCTTTTATTTTATTTTTCACACAGATATTGTAAATGTATTTATAAATTTATGCAGAGCTTTGGTCTGAGAGTAATAAAAGAAGTGCACTGCGCAATGAGATACCTTTGTTGAAGTTTTGATTTTTAAATTTAATATTATTGTATCATTTGAGGAGCATTTTCTTCCAAAGCTATACACAGTATGCTGAGCACTGTATGTATATGAGATAACTTGGCAGGCAAATGCTTTCACTCGATGAATCTTTAACAACAGAATAGGTGGAGTTTGTTCACACCCAGAGATATTTGCTTAGAAAGAGGTAAACACAGTTGAAAAGTTAGTAAAGTAAAAGTATGTGTGGTACTAAAGACTTTAAATAATGATCGATTTGATTACGGAGGTATTGATGCTTTGAAAACCATTGACTTAATTCACTTTAATATTTTATGTCATTACATTTGCCATAATTGTCTCTTTGACTGATCTAAAATCAATTTATTTTCATTCTCATTCAGCTTATCATACCAATTATTATCATTATTATTATTATTGTTATTATTATTTTTATTATTATTATTTTTATTATTATTATTTTTATTATTATTATTATTATTATTGTCAGAGATGACACGGTGCAAAGTTTAAAAGCTGTAGTCTGCTATTTAATCTTAATATTCTCTTATTGAATTACCTATCAGTCAAACGCAAACAGTTATACTCGTGAAACTCTTTAACATCAAATTTTAGCCTCTCTTTTCTTTATAGAGTGACAAAAAGGAAAGCAAACGGCTGTCCCTGTACTTTGTGTCTTAGAGCAATGTAAAATTTATTATTTTGTTCATGGATAGCAATTAGCTTAACATAACAGACCTAACTCTATCTAATACACACTGTCTAATTTAAAAAGTCCTTTTGTTTACAATAAATAGTGGAGACACCCACCGTGCAATCAAATGATTGAAAGATTTGAAATTAGTAGTGGGTAGAAGTAGACTCTACGTAGAAATGCCCGAAACATGCCTGCCTGTTGTATGATTGGAACCTTCAACTTTAGTAGCTTTGGCACCCTCTGCCTTGCCACTTAGAGAAACAACTCATACCATGTCACCACTACGTTTCTTAGAAAAGAAGTTGCATGGCGAAGGTCCTTTTTAAGCCTCTCTACACGCCTTACAAACTTAAATTGAAAGATCCATATATGGCACCATAGGCAGTCATTGAAGCCGGTTTAGCGCACCAAAACTTATCCATTCACAGAGAATGAACAAAAACATTTAAATGTCACGCGTTTAAGTAGAATATTTATCTTTTCCATGGAATTTTTTCTGGAAACATGAAAGCAGAATCAAGACTTGCTATGGGCTCCTTGTGGTGTTACTGGCGGCAAAGTATGTGGGCAAAAAATCTCGTGTTAAAATTACGTAGGCCTACATACATAACATATTGACGTGAAATTTTTTTCTCTTACTTGATGACAATTTTTTTTAATATTTGGTCGCGTGGGATATCTCGATAAATTTCATTAAAGAGGCCTGTGAGTCATGAAACAATACATAGTACAAACGAGCGTTAGTATTAGTCCTCGTTATCTGGGCTGATTGGAAGTTATCGGTACCGGTAATTTATATTAGACCTCATTAAAATGTTAGTTTTAAAGCTAACTTTTAAAACTGGAAAGAGTTACTGGCATAAAAAATAGCTCTACTATTAACCGTAAGTGCCTGGTCTCTTCATGCGTCTATCCATCTCTCATTTTTTTCCACTGTTTGCTGTTTCTGGTTTTTCTATCCCATAGACTTCTCTTAAAATATTTCGCTCGCTCACTCTCTCTCTCTCTCTCTCTCTCTCTCTCTNCTCTCTCTCTCTCTCTCTCTATCTATCTATCTCTATCTATCTATCTAGCTATCTATCTATCTATCTATCTATATATCTATCTCAGATAGATAGAGACAGACTGACATGTAGACTGGTGGGGAAGTGGTAGCGAGTGAGGGGGGGGGGGGAAGGTTAAGAACAGAAATTAGTCCGTGACGTCAACACATAAAAGAGTAATAAAGAAATAAACTGAAATAACTATAAACACAGACAGACAGATAGATAGATAGACAGAGAGCTATTGAGGGATAGAAATCGGCCCCTATGGTCAGAAAAAAAACAACAAAGAGTAAGAGCGAGAGAGAGAGGAGGGGGAGGGAGCGGCTGAAGGACAAACCAGTCCGCTGGGACACAAAAAAAAGAAAAGCTACATAAATACGAGAAACAACTAGAGTACGTGAGGGAGAGATAGATAGAGAGAGAGAGAGAGAGAGAGATTGTACTCTATTTATTTCTGGTATGGTTGTCCGTAGGCTACTAATAAAATTACGTTTACGTAACATTAGGCAGTTCGCAGTTTTTTTGTCGTTTTTTTTTCTGTGTGTGTTTTTTGTTGTTGTTTTTTTTTCATGTCACTTTGTAAACAAGGCCCAGTACATATTACGCATAGGGCCTTTACTCAACGGTCTTGACAAATCAATTGTGTCTTTAAATATAGCTTATAAGCCATAAGATCTAGATCTTAGATTAAAAAAAATTAAAAGTTTACGAGGTTTTAGTTTATTAATCAACAGTGGAAAGGCCTAAAAGGTTAAGAAAAAGGCTGTCGCATGGAATTAGTATTGCACTTTTTTTTCAAAATTCTTTGTTAGGCCCCATTATTCTTGCCAGTCATGTTGGCTGCGTTGTCGTTTAGGCCTAACTGACCTCCACGTTTACTGAAATCGATTCCAAGGTACTGCTGGGTCGACGATTCGAAACATGATATAGACCGACAATACATTGATGAGAGGATTCAGGTTATAGATCATAAATATAGTTCAGTACTGGTACTGGATCTTGTAACTTAATTAAGTGACCAATACAACCGTTATCTCTCTCTCTCTCTCTCTCTCTCTCTCTCTCTCTCTCTCTCTCTCTGTGTCTATCTCTCTCTTTCTCGCCAATGTCAGTAAGTAACTAGAATAGCACGCGGCAATGGAAAGTCTGCAAGCGACGAGGGGGCTGGGAGGGAGGGACGGGGGGTTCTTATCGCCGACCCAGCAGTGCCCTACAGCATGCCTACATCCTACACAGTACATTAGCTCTCAATGTAAATGTCTTGTATGATCTATTCATATCGCATGATCTTTACTGATCGTATGATCTATATAATTCTGAGAGAGCTTTTGTATTAAATAGGGTGAACTAGATCAAGAGAATGCGGTAGGAGGCGTGTTAGGTTAGCTTGCTTTATTTATACATCATTTGAACATTTAGGATGCAGATCAGTGTTGCAACACCCATGCTCTGCACATTGAATATTGCAAGACACCAATGATACAAATCTCGACCCAGCTGTACAGCTTTGTCATAATATCCCCTTAGCTGAGGCCCTGTTCTTAATCTCGCCGAGAAAATTAGGCCTACATGCCTACATCCGTGCTTGAGGAGACCAAAAACAATGTTTCCAACTCGGCCTACCTTATACTAAAATGATAGAGTTCTATAGAGTTGACCGACCTTACCCGGTATGAATCCGTTCAGCCAGTGATCTGGCACTGTGTTATGGCTTAAACAAGACAAGAAATAGCGTTAAGAGTTTAAAAGAGGATAGAGATAGATGTCGAATCATCATAGACGATATACCATAGACGATGCAGTGACAAGCCAGCATAGTCAAGTGTCAAGTCATAAAAAAACTGTTGTTTCAGATGATGGCAAGACGATGACGACATAATATGTGTAAGAGTTGAGTCTGTTATGATAATAATTGTATCGTAGATATAAGGGTGTGTTTTTTTTTGTTCTGATAAAAGTATGCATTCGGGAATGAAATGTTTAGTTTTCGTTGACGAAGATAACAATAATACATAGTCTAGTTTTTTTCTAATACATGTTAGGTGCCGATACACGCATTTGTTAGAGCCTTCCTAAAACTTCACGAGAGTAGTCCCCCTTATTTGTTGTTAAGGACGCCATTTTGGATGTTTGAGACAACTTTTAAGCTGAAAAGGGAAGCATCTGTATCTAGAAATCTAGATCTAGATTCTATATTAGAGTGAATTTTGATCAGACAGATAAATCGCCATGGGGGAAGAAAATTTGGAGTCTGCACCTGTTCAAGCTCAGCCAGTAGAAGTTTCAAGCAGCGAAATGATAGCTGATGCTGGAACTCAAAATACCTACATTATTAGACCAAACTTTTCCCAAAAGTAAGACTTATATCTAGAGATCTAGATCTAGATAACTACTGTCAGATTCTAGGTCCAGGTAACCATGTTATATCAAAATCTATAGCAAAATTATCTTCTAGTTTGATTAGTTGTGAGCCCAACTTTCAACAACTGGAAGGGGTAGAGATGGCTGAGTCATTGTAGGCCTATAGGCTACAAAAAATACAAAGTGCAGTCCCTCTAGACTTTGCCAGTTCAATAAAACTAAAAGTATAATTATCTATTCAACCACTGTAACAGGTCGGATGAAATTATCAAACTTACATATAATATGGCCCTGTCTCCTAGTGTTCATTTTAAATAAGAAATGGGCTGAAAAAAACAAAGAAAAAAATGATTAACTCTTTAACCATGTAATTATCTCAAACTTCTGTGCGTAATTTTCCAGGTCTAAATCTAAGCCTAGATCTACATAAGTGGTTGTAACTTTTAGATTGCTGCAAAAATCGCTAAAAGAGTTAAATTTAGCTGCTCTTGGAAGTTCAGTCTACTATAATAAACTTCCAGGGTCAAACTATTACATAGTTTTATTCGTACATCGTCTTTTTCCTCTTATTAGCTACGACTATACATCGGACGCTGGCAGCGCCCAACCGTGGATATAAAATGGTGCACCGGACGTTGACAGCGTCCGGCCATTGTTATAGAGTTAACACCATAGTTATGGCCTTTCAAATACAATCACTTGCAAAAAGTAGAAACTGAAAAAATTGCGTTTAAGGTTTCTAAGACTTAATTTTTCCACTGTTTTTTAAGCGTTTAACAGTAAATACATTGTTTTCAGTAGTTATAATTTTTAACAACATTGCTATGTACAAAGTTTTCATTTTCAACACAATTCTTGAATGAAAGAAAAATCAAAAGCTCCTTCTACACTTAAAATTCTGTGATGATA
Source organism: Elysia marginata (assembly GCA_019649035.1). Taxonomy (NCBI): domain Eukaryota; kingdom Metazoa; phylum Mollusca; class Gastropoda; family Plakobranchidae; genus Elysia; species Elysia marginata. The sequence continues at coordinate 18,918 of BMAT01011703.1, read as the reverse complement.
CCATCAAATTGTTTCCACCTCTAGTTTATAGCCCTATTTAACATTTTGTCGAGATGAAGCTTGCTATTACACTTTGGAATAAAATACGGCCTTGCATAGCACGCAGCAATCATCCAACACAGACCTAGAGTCGAATCTAGGTCTAGATCTAGATCTAAATCTGGATTTAATGATCTAGCCTTAACAGACCTAGATCTAGATTAGATCTAGACTCCGAATACAAGGTTTCAGGCATTCATATGGAGGGAAGAAGAGCCAATGGGACTGGAGTATCTTCCTCTAAAGATTGATATTCTGCCTCTTTTCATGAAATAGTCAGTTATAAATAGATTCTATTTCTTAATAGGGGCTAAACCTCCCATCCTCGTTTCTCTGAACTAGTTCAAAACCTTAGCTATCTGGGCTGCATCCACCATGTTGTTATTACAATAGAGAGGTTAGCAACAAACTGCACATTTTCATTACAGTAAATTAAGAATACTTTAACTTTGCAAAACAAAAATCAAACCTGTGCAGAAATGATATAGAACTGTTTGGTCTGATTTTAAGGTATTCTACGCTGAAAATTTGGTAGAAGAGGAAAATTTTTAAGTTCGGGGTTAGAATCTGGAAGACTCAGGCAGGCGAGTTGTTTGTTTACAAATATATGCTCACACCTTTCATGTGCTATGTTAACGGTAATATTTATGCGCACTAGGTCTTACTGAAACCAGCAAAAAAGGATGAAAAAAAAAATGGTGTTTGGGCTCTAATGTTTAACAAGTATGACTTTCCTCGTTGCTAAGTAGAGCTTTCTTGAAGTGGAAAATTGATGATCTCTAGACAAACTTTGATGAATTTCAACCTTATTTATGTCAGGAAAAAAAAACAAAATGAAATATCTAGGAGTTAAAGTTTCTTATAAAAAATCACATTTTTGTTAAAAAGAATGGTTCTAATAATAGATTTTGGTGTTGGCTGAAAACCGATCTACTGTCACCATTTTCACTTTAAACCATCATAGGACATAACTAACTTTGCAACATTCCGGCGGGATTTGTTCTATCGCCACACATATGTTTTAGCACAGTAAAATTTATTAGAAAAATACCCATTGAAAGTTGATAGTTAGTTAGGTGTGATACTATAACATTACTCTGTTATGCCTTTATACCTTTGTGGCTTGAGTCCATTATAAAACAGCATTCTTACCTTGCCGCACCCCAACATTGTTTATCAATTGTCTGAGAAATAATTTGCAAAGTTCAAGTCTACGTACATGTTTATACTTTGACCTGTAATTTTAATAAAGATAAGAAACAGGGCACAATTAACATGAAATCAGATAAATCATATGTGGGAAACTTATTTATGTGATAAAGCTAATCTAGAGGTTTATTATTGCCCTTAAAAAAAAAAGAAAAGGTCAATCTTTTTAAAATCAAATTCTTCCTCAGATTCCGTCCTGTAAATGTGAAGGAGATGATCCATGTGGTGCTTGGTGAAATGCTCTCTGGGAAAACCTACAACGCAGAAGAAACAACTTCATGGACTAAAGATATTTCTGACACAATTAAGAAAAGGTTAAAAGGTACACATTTTGAAAAAGTTTATCCACAAAATCTCTCTTATAAATAAATTTTGTAAGCACCAACTTTTTAAGAAAGTTTTCTGATTATTTAAAGAAAACCAGAAATAGTACTTTACCTTTTTTCAATCATGCACTTTTACTCAATAATAGAACGCAGATCTCTCTGTGTTTAAAATAAATTCATTTGGTTTGGATTTTGAGTAGTGGTTGATTAAAACCAAAATTCTATCAGAAATATTGCTTAAAAAAATTAGACTATTAAAAATGAATGCAATTGTACTTAAGAAAAAACATTTTAGTGTTGAAAGTTAAAATAAAGAAGTAAAGTCAACATTTTCCTAACAAAAACTTCAGGTTCAAGCAAATACCATTTTGGTACAGTAAAGTACTTAAAGAACGTTTTATACAGCACATAATCCACTTATATGCTCTAAGTGCTTTACATTGGTTCCTGGACTGGCCAAATTACCGCCTGTACCCATAGAGGAGTAGCAAGTGAAGCGCATCACTCAGGCTAAAAACAAGGTCATTCACTGCCTATAATCAGGTACTTCTATATAGCATGAGTGTGGCGAAGAGATGTGTGTAAATTGCTTTTCTCAACAACTAAACATCAATCTGCCCAAAGCAAAACTCGATTCCCAGATGTCTCCGTCCAATAGTTAAGCGTCTACCACTAGACTATGATGCCATACAGTGAACACTGCTAAAGTCAATATCCATGGTGCATAACCAATAACATCAATTTAGGTGAAAAAATGCGCTAGAGGCAAGTCCTTCTATTTAATTGTTTTTTAATGTGAACGACAAAAATGAATCAAGTTAAGTGAACATTGTATTAAATTTGACTTAAACAGGATTGATTTTAGCTGGAGCAATTAGAATGGAATTTTTTTTTCGGAAAATTTTAAAGAATACAATGATTATCTATTATATCAGCAATTGCAGGCACCTAGACTGACATTTGGACTTAGATCAGCACCGAAATAATCTGAGAACAAAAAGGAGTTGTTGCTCCAAGCCAGTGAGAGAAAAACAAGTTTCTGCTTCCAGCTTATTAGTGTCTCTTGCAACTGAAGGAAAAACCAAGTTGCAATTCATTTGTTCTGATTCATTTGCTGTTATTTTCAGATATGGGACATGAACGCTACAAGTTTGTGGTTCAAGTTGTCATTGGAGAACAGAGAGGAGAAGGTGTAAAGTAAGTTGCTTTAAAAATCTACAAGCTAGAAAAAAGAACTTCTTTGATTTTCATCTATATGACACATAAAAAGAATGAATAAGGACTGAGAATGAATTATTTGTTTGCCTTAGAAGAACCTACACAGGTGCAAATATGTGCTAAAGTGTTGAACTGGTTGATATACAGGCTGCACACGCAAACTTCTAAACATAATTCCTAACATGTTACTTGCTGGTGAAACTAAATTACATAAACTACATGGAGATGATCTCTCATTCATGAAGATGTTTTTAGTAAAAGAATGGAAAGGCTGTTTTTTGCTCTATTCATATCAATTTATGACCTAGGCCAAAGACTATTTTGACTTTAAGATTTACTGTATTAAAACCTGTTTTGAGACCAAAAGGTTTTGTAAATTACAAGCCATGCACCCCACCTATCTCATCTATCAGGCACCTCAATTATATGATACAGTTAATCAATTTCCCTCTGTTTTATAGTCAGCTGTACAAAAAAAATATAACACCCCCCCCCCTTAACCTCATATGAGAAGTAGAATTTACAGTGGAGTTTTGACAAAGTCACCAACACTGTACTAAAAACAAAATGGTTCTACCCATTACAGAAAAAAAAAAGAAAACAAAACAAAACAGAACAGAGCTGCTACAACAGGTTAAGTTTGCAGGGAGGCCACTTAGTTTTATACATTCTAGGCTTTGTTTAAATAATATTCTAAGTTGATTTTCAGTCTCATTTGCAAGCCTGATCTGATTGTTCAAAATCATCTTAGGGTCCCTCTAAGATTGCTCGATTTTTAGAGTTTTTGTAAAATTGAAAATTTGGCCAAAGGAAAGCACTTCCTTGTTGCTTATGCTTCAAGTTGCATTTTTAATGTTGATTGAACTTTCATAAATGAAAGTTTTCAATGAAGGAAGCTCTTGCAACATTCCTTGCATCATATTTTGTTATCTTTTGTCAACAGAATGGGCTGCAGATGTTTTTGGGATTCAGATACAGATAATTACGCACAAGATATCTTCATGAATGTAAGGAAACTAGTTTTTTTTTTACTGTATTTTTTTTTTCTAAATAATGTGCATAAGGACTGGATAAGTAAAGAAGAGTTCAACTTGCTGCTTTCCCAAGTTACAGCATAGTTGATACAGTAAAATTGGATACATGAAAATACTTTCTGTAATTTCAAAGTAAGCTGTAATACAAATAGAGTCAAAGTTCTGTGTCATTATAATTGAGAGAACAGGCGTTTTCTATCAAATGGTTGAATTTTCCCAAAAAATGTTCCTTGAGTATACTGAAATTTCATGATATATGTATTTCATCATACTTACAACTATAAAACTATTGAAATAATGCCTGGAACAGAACTGTTTCAGAAGTAAATTGATTACATATTCTTTAGTTTCTTTGTGGTAGGATTACAAAATATTTAAATATGATTTTCTCCATATTTTAAGAAGGGTTCTCATTTATACCAAATCTTCCCCATGCAATACCTCAATTCATAATCTAGACATCTTAATATTGCTTTGACTTTCTATATTATGGTTTTCAAGGAGCATTGAAACAGTGTATCTTTTATCATAGTTTATGTGACAAAGTTTCACAACTGGGTTCTTGTTGTCTTCCCATTCCCTGACTACGTCACAAACTGTATAAAACTAACTGATTTTTGCAATCCCTAGACTCTTGGATTTAAATAATGTGACCTTTACTCAAACTAATTCCGTTTTCTTTTTTTTGTTTGTAGTGAGAATAGATCTTTAATGTTTCTGTTAATGCTTTTACTCTAGGAATCCCTGTTTTGTGTTGCCGCAGCCTACGGAATTTTCAAGTACTGAGGAGCTGGTTTCCAAAGTTAACTGTGATCAACTCTAAGGTTTTTAGGGATGCTCGTTGAGCTTTTTAGGGATGCTCGTGGTTTTGCTCAACTTCATTGCTGCATATCTCCACGTAAATCTACCTGCAATTGACTTTTTTTTCACAAAATAAAGAGCTCTACTTAAAAAAATGGGTGGGGGGTGGTATGATTTTCACCGTTCTCAAGTTGTAAAATGTGTTGGGATATCAATAAATGCAAGGAATAAAAAAGATGAAATTTCTGAGGTGAGGGTGGGAGAAAGACAAAGAGGGGGATAGGAAGAAAGAATGAATGAGGCAGAGAGACAGATAGATAATGAAAGAGAATGAATAAAGCAGAAAGAGATATTTATATTCGAGAGAGAAAGAGTGAGATATGAGAGAGATAGCAAGAGAGAAAAGGTGAGACAGGGAGAAATAGATAGCAAGAGTGAAAGAGTGAGACAGGGAGAAAGATAGAGTAAGGCAGAGAGACCGATAGATAGAAGGTGATGAGAAATTGTATTTTGCAGTTTTGAGAAAGAGTGTGAGAGAGTGGGAAGAAGAACAAAAGTATACGAGAGAGAAAGGGAGAAGTAAGAGAGATAGAGAGATTGTATTCAATTACAAATCTCAAAAGTCTGTGATGTTATTTATGTTATCTGCTTAATATTTTATATAAAATAATAAAAACTGCAAGACAAGCAAAGCGTATTGTTTTTTTTTAATATTTTCATTTACGCATGTGGGTAAAATTGTGTTTACTTTTGCATGGAAAATCAGACATATATCTCTGCCTCAAAATGAGTTCAAATGACTCTGGTGTTAAAATGTTTTCACTTTAAAGTGTTTTATACGTCCTCAGACAAGGGCGAATTTCGTCGGAAGTTGGAAATATTTTTTTTTGAGAAAGTTTCATATAAAGATCTATTTTTTTTTCTTTTTCTATATTGAAAACCAACACAAGTTTAATATCATTCCACGATATATAGATAACTTTATAACGTTCAAAACAGCAGTATGATAAAAGCTGAAATTAATGACATTAGACTACTTCACCGAGGATGCAAGACATGTTATAAGCAATGTATTTTTTTTTTTTTGAGCTTCTTAATCTTCACGTCAAAACTTTTATGAATTTTTGTGAGAAGGTGTTAAAACTTTTTGTTGGTTTAAATATAAAGAAACCAAAGGAAAAATTAAATGTTTAAGTTCACTTTCTCAAATTTCAATTTCTGAGATCTGAATCATTTTCACATTATTTTTGGATTCTTAAGTAGAAATTTATAATGGCAAAGTTAGGATTTTTTATATGCGTTGAGGTTTTTATTTCTCAGTTAAAAGTAATACCACTTGTAGCAGAGGCGTGATTTTAGCATTTCCAAAATAAAATCATGTACTCCGAATGTGCAAAAATCGCCACCCATTTTTAGCACTAACTTGGAACCCGTAGGGGCAAAGAGGTAGAGGTAGACTGCGGGTTACATGGAAGAGGACAGTGGACGATGAAAGATCGGAGGCTGACAAAACATGGAATGAGCTAAAATGGCTTTCCTAGGATAGGGATGTTAGGAGAAATTTTGTTGGTGCGCTATGCTCTCAGAGAGATATAGAGTTATTTGTTTTTATTTATTTTACACACTATATTAAACCCTTGATATATATGAAAAGATGTTCAAATTTATTTCTTTTCTCAAAGTCGGCTAGCAGTGCAGCCTAAGTGTTTGGTTGTGGTTTGTTGTAATACAAAGTTTTCTGACTCCATGTGACATCTTATAAAGATCGGGGTACCAACACAAATTATTCAGACCTTAAGGGACATATCTTATAAACATTGGTGTACCAACACAAATTGTTCAGACCTTAAGGGACATATCTTATAAACATCGGGGTACCAACACAAATTATTCAGACCTTAGGGGACATATCCTATAAACATCGAGGTACCAACACAATTTATTCATTCCTTAGCGGACATATCTTATAAATATCACAGTACCAACACAAATTATTCAGACCTTAGGGGACATATCTTATAAACATCGGGGGACCAACACATATTATTCAGACCTTAGGGGAAATATCTTATAAACATCGGGGTACCAACACAAATTATTGAGACCTTAAGGGACATATCTTATAGGACAGCTTAAGAAAATGGAAAAAATCTGGAAAGGACAAGATAAGCAAACAAAGTTGAAAATCGTTAGAGCATGCATATTTCCAACAACCATCTATGGGTGCGAAGGATGGACCTTGACAACAGATGAAAAGAAAATCAACGCTTTTGAAATGAAATGCTATAGGAGGATGCTCAGAATAGGCCTACCATGGGTAGCAAAAAGAAAAAAAACACAGAAATCCTAAAAGAGTTAAAAGTATGCCAGGACTGGTTATTTAAAAACATCAAAGCAAGGAAACTATCATACTTCGGTTACCTAAAAAGACACGACTCCCTAGAAAAGCAAGAAGATGGACTGAAGACATTAAGGATTGGCTACAGATAAGCCCCACAGAAGCTGGCAGAGAAGCCCAGAAGAGGGAGGTGTTTAGACGGAGGGTTCGGGGGGCAGCGTCCACAAAGACATGCCAGGATGAGTGGGTGAGTGAGTGAGTGGTACTGCAGAGAAAGAGTTTTCTAATATCGAGAATGTCTGATTATGATGAGATTTTTTTCCTGATTTGCGGGGTTTTCCGATCCCAGAGCTAGCACAAGTTTCGGTTTTAACCTTATTATTATACAACTATAAATTGGCAATCAGTATCATTTTTTTTTTTGGTTGGTTTTGTGTGGAGTTTGGATTTGAGACATATTTGGGAGACCTTTTTGAGATCATAAATAAAGGTAAAAACAAAATTCATCACTTTCCATCACTGTAGTCAGGATTCAGAACTAAGCTTGCTTCGTTCAGGAAGCAGAATGATAAATATTGTATGGCTATGCAACATCTGGCACTCGATCTAGTTATGGCATGAGGGCTCAGCAATCACCTGGGCACGCAAAGGGACATGTTTCGTCAGTCTGACCATGTTTGATTTGAGTATATCTCTGGTATAAACAAGTCTGTCTACTGTTGGCCATACATGTTTGATTTCAGCACATCTCTGGTGTAACTGTAAA
>BMAT01011696.1:13621-30798 GCA_019649035.1 Elysia marginata | reverse complement strand
AAGAGAGAGAGATGGAAATAGAGAGAGAGAGAGAGACAGGGAGAGAGAGAGAGTTATTTTACTGTCATTGGAAATCCCCCCTTTAACATTCAATATAGGTCTAGATATGCGTTAATAGTGCTGAGATTCCTGTAACTATACTGTTGAGTTACAATTTTCTTAGATCTACTTCAAATTGTAAATATCCATATCAACTTATTCTTTCTTTCAAGCCGGAACTAAAACACGCTCAGTCTTCAAGTTTGGCTAGGCTTGGTGACAGTAATAAACTAAATCTATAACGAGATCTAGATCAACTTTTTTTTTTCTATTTCAAATTGTGAAGCTAAAGCAACATGGAAGGCGGAATTTTGGTTTTGTTTGAGAAAACGCCTTTTAAAAATAAATGAAGAGAGAGAGAGATAGAGACAGAGAAAGAGAGAGAGAGAAAAAGAGAGAGAGAGACAGAGAGAGAGAGAGAGAGAAAGCGAAGGGTGGAGGGAGGAGAGAGATGGAGTGAAATCAAGAAAATGCAGACAATGTTCACACGAGGAAGAAACATTTTTGAGCGTCGTCAATTTTTGTTGGGGGATGAGAGTGAGAAGTGAGACTGGGAGTTCTCGAACAGTCAGATAAAAATAAGCTGGGTGAGAAAGCAGAACAGACAAAGAGAGTGTGCGTGTGTGGAGGGGTGGGGAGGGGTGGGGGTAAAAGATATAACAATTATATCATGGAAGGTAGAAACAGTGGGGATGTTTAAACAATTAAGCTGTATTACAACTTCTCTACTCTACCCTATCACCGATTGGAATGACCGGCTGCCATAACGATCTGATGTAATGCTGCCCTTAGAATTTTATTTTAATTCCCAAGACAACGCTGGGTACCGCCGCTAGTACTGAATAAAGAGAGAAAAAGTAAGAACTGTTAGCGTGACGAGAAAGGTTAGAAATTGGGCCTTGTTATTACAGCCACATCGAGTCGTTTTTTCTTCTCTATAGGCTTGAAAGTTTTCAAGTTTTTTTTTCTAAAATTAAATTATACAGGCGGGGTCATTAGTTTGTTTTCATTACTCTAGACCATTTAGCTCTAACAACAAAATACACAAAACATTTTACTTATTTCGTATTTCTATTTCTATGATGATGTGTCAGCTAAAATTTTGAAAAAAATAGAGAAACATAAACATTCTAATAAAATTGGTCTGTAGAACTTAAATGCTCTAAGCCCGTTACAACTCAAGACTTTACAATAATGTAAGGAAAACGATTAAGTTACCTGCATTTTCAGTATATTTATCCAGTATCCTCTTTAAATCTTGGTTTTTCCTGGCAAGGAAAACGATTATAACAACACAGGCACCCAAGATAACCACAGCGACAAGTCCTATGATGAGGGCAGTGGAGTTCTCTGTGCCTGCGTCTCCTCCTGCGTCAGGTCTTGGTTTTGCCTTCACTGGCAGATGTACACAAGAACGTGTTTGATAAGCATCGATGCAAATCAGTAAAAAATCATCTATGATTTACTTGGTGTCATAAGAAAACAAAATTTCCTTTTTTTTTAACGAACCCTGAAGAGAATGTTTGAAATGTGCACAATTTTAAAAAAAATCGGCGAGAAACAGAAAAAGGTTGCTGCAAAAAAAAAATCTGTGTTTTTTCACATAAAACTAGCTAAAATTTCTTAATTTACATCTGCTTTGTGCTTTACCAAACTTTCAGTTGCTAGAGAGACTTAAAGATATACGGTCCTAATGAAAGTTTTTTTTTAACATAAACTACGCTACGCTATGCTCCATAGTTTTCCCTGGAATGCACTACTAAGAATTAGCTGGACGGCCAAGGCAGGTTCAAGATAACCCACCTTGGTTCATTTAGTTTTAGGCCAGAAACAAGAGAATGTTGCTTTATTTTTTCTAGCACTTCTTTCAAATCTGTTATATTACGCAGAAATAGTGTTGTATCGTCTGCTTATTGTAAAATCTTCAGTTACTTTGTTGAATTTGGTAATTGTATGCCTAGTAATGTTCCGTCCTGACGAATGTTTGAAGCGAGAATTTCTACCGCAATAAACAATAACAAGGGGGAGACTGGACATCCCTGCCGTACTCCTCTTTCTAATGGAAAAGATTCGGAAAGACTCCCTCCGTTTTTAACATTGGCTGTGTGTTCCGTCAGTAAGGCCTTTATCCAAGATATCAAATTCTCTCCAAAGTTGAACATTCTTAAAGCTTCGATAATCATCTATATAGAAATCGTGTCGAGTCCTTTCGAGTAGTCAATACTGAGAGTATAACTTTGTGACTGAGGGTTTGTTTTTTCTTAGATCTATAATATTGTCTATTTTTCTTATTAATTTTAATATTTTTGTCCCTTGGTAAATCCAGCTTTGTTTTCATTAATTATACTTGGGTATAACCGCCAAAAGTCTTAGTGCTAAAACTTTGCAAAAGATTTTGTAATCTGCATTGGTAAGGCTTATAGGTATCCAGTTGGTAAGAGTATCTTTTGATAGCTCTTTACCTTTATGGATCAGACTAATTGTGCCTTGTCTTTGGGTTGAGCTTAGTTTTCCGATAGTCTGACTATATCTTCTTGCCTCCTTAAATAATTTCTTCAGATCTTTCCAAAACACTTTGTAAAATTCAAATGGTATCCCATCTGGGCCTGGCGAGGATCCATTTTTCATAGTTTTGAAAGCGGAAGAGATTTCTTGTTCTGATAGTTCTTTATCACATTTGATTTTTTCTTCTTCCTTTAATTGTGGAAAAACGATATTCTTTGAGAATAAGCTTGTTGACTGCATAATTTCTTTTTCAGTTTTGTTTTCTTTATACAAGTTCCCATATTTAGTCGCGAATCTCGTTTAGAATTTCAGTACTGGAGCTAACTATTGTGTTATCCTGTCTAACCAGTCTATTGATAATATTTCCTTGTGCTCTAGTTTTTTCAAGATTTAAGAAAAATTTTGTACTCTTTTCTCCTTCCTCTACCCACTTTATTCGAGCTCTGATTTGTACCCCTCTTATCTTTGCTAATTCCATTATCTCAATTTCCTTCTTGGCTTTTGTGATTTCTTGCTGGTAATATGAGTTAGATAGATTATAGGCTAATTTTTTCCCAAATCATTTAACCTGTCCCTGAGATAGACTGCTCGGCAGTGTTTATTACTCTGCAGAAATCGACAGTAGTGCTGGCTGACGGATCTGATTTCTGATTTTAATAATTCCCATTTCAGATGAGGATTTTCGTCCTTGTAAATCTCCTCTTCTTGAACTGCTAATATATGGCAGGCATCTCATCATGTTAGTGTGATTCTCATTGCTAAGCAGACTAGTGTTTAGTTTAGATGGGCCAAAGTTTCTTTGTCTAGGCTCAAAGGATAAAGTGCAGGTAACTGGGCTGTGGTCGGAGAAAGCATAGCTTTTTATTTCAGCGTCATTAGCTAAGTTGTAAATACTTTCGCCGAGGAAAATGTAGTCCAACCTTCGAGCGATGTTAGATCGGGTCCAAGTAAATTGTTTTTTTCATTTTGGTTTCTTAACCGCCAAATATCGTACAAATTCAGTTGTCTTACCCATGCGTTGAAGTGGCTCACAGTCTCAGAGTTGTGTGGATTGCCTGAAAAGATGTCCAAAGAGTTGTTCAACACAGTCTTAAAATCTCCTAAGCAGATAACTTCGTCCGTGCTGTCCGTTTCTTTATTTAGCTCTTTATAAAGTTGATTTAGAAACAGCATTTTCTCTTTGTCTCCGCAAGGGGCATAGCTGTTGATAACGATTAAATTCATGTTGTCGGTCTTCACCTCTGATATAATGTATCGATCACTGTTTTAATAAACCTAATATTTTCCTCTTTAAGCTTAGAACTAAAAAGCGTTATAAGTCCTTTACTTTTATTGGAACCTGGCGCTATGTGTATTGTTCCAGTCCATTCTTTTTCTATCTGCGGTAAATCTTCTCGGGTAAGGTACGTTTCTTGTAGTGCTGAAACCGAATAATGCTCTTGTTTTAGAATCCGAAAAATTGTTTTTCTCTTACTTGGTTTACGCAATCCTGCAACGTTCCAAGTTAAAAGTTAGAACTCTTTATCCATCATGTTATTTTTTGTCATAGTTTTTGCGTTTTATTTTCTTATTTCTACAGTTGCTCTCGGTTTTTTCTTGTCCCCTTTTTGTCGCCTGGCTGGCAAATCTCCTTCCGAGCCGGCCGTGTCTGGTTTGTGCCTCTTCGCGCTGAGAGACTTTGCTTTATAGAGATAGACTCGAATATCTTTCTCGGCTATCTGGCCTCGCCTATTGGCTTTGGTTGGGTCTTCCTCTTTATTTCCTTCATGCTTTTTACCCTCTTTGGAATTTAAAATATCATTCTTCTTGTCACTTGTTTCTAATTTGGTAGTTTTCTTTTTTATTGTTCTTTGCTTTGCTTTTCCCCTTTTTTAGTTCTCGACTTTTTTTCTGGTTGTGCTTCTGAAATTGAATGATTGTATTATTCCTGATCTGATGAAGTGTCAGTAGCTTGAGACTCAATAGAGGGGTGAACTTCTTCATCCGATTGTTATTCTTCGATATTACTCTTTTCCAAATGTTCGCTGATCTGTTCATGTGCAGATTTGTCATTGTTTGTTTCGATTTGTCTTTTTTTGTCTTTTAGAGGACAATCAGCCGCTTGGTGGCCTGTGACATTGCAGTTAAAGCAGGCATTGGCGCCTTCCATCTCCCTCTAATATAACTTACCTCTAAAAAGGCCGATTTGTATAAATCTCTCAATTTAGGTTTTAGGTAGATCGATGTAGGCAGAGCGACGTCCAGATAACCATTCGCTTAATCTGCCCTGTTTGTCACGATTTCTTTCATTTTTTATTTTACTTCTAAAATTTACGCCTTTTTTAATCAGCGCTGACTCCATTGCAGCATTTGCGACAAACAGGGGAATGTCTGAAACTATCATTGGAATGCTTGGTATTTCTTTTCCATCACTTCCTCTTACTATATATAGATTCTGTGATCCAACGGTCAGGCTTTTGCGCTGGATTGCCAAGAGATTTAACCGAGCTTGGGCGTTTTTGGGATAAATTTTTTCAGAGCTGTCCTATTCTCTGGCACCCAAAAACATTTTAAAGGCCTATTACTTTTGCAGCCGCGACGCAAAGTTCAAAATTTGAGCATTTGTGGCTCTCCGCGGGCAGGTTGCGTACCAGTAAGAAGACTGGAGGAATGCTAGACATAATTCCAATGTTTTGTATTAGGTTTGACAGTTCAAGAAACAGAATAAGCGAGAGAGAGAAAGGATGAGAGTGAGAGATAGGGTGAAAGAGAGGGTGAGAGAGTGGGTGAGAAAGAGAGAGAAGAGAGTATTATGAGTATACTAACCGGCAGAGAACAAATTACACAAGCTTGTTTAGGGGTGCACCCCACCAAACTCAGTGACTATGACAAAGGTCCCTTCAACGAGAGAGTGTAAACAAAGTTGGCCTATTTGTGTTAGCTGTAAACCGCTCAGGTACAAGGAAACTGACAAAGGGAGGGGAGGGGTAAATAGACTAAATAAGGACTGTAAAAAGGTAAATAAGAGGAGTGTGTAAGTCCAATTAAAGCAAGCTAGATAAACTGTAGGGAGAAAAGTAGGTCGGAAAGAGGAGAGGGTTTCCCAACCAAAATCTATTTTCTTAAGCCTTGTCTATGCGCGAATGAAGGAAATTATTACATTTACCAGTACAGTTTAGAAAAAATAAGAAAGATAATAAGAGAAACGTCCCGGAGTGCGCAAGCTACGAGTGACACTCGTACCAAAAGCGGAACGGTTGGTTTAATCGATAACGACTAAGAGAAGTAAAAAATAAGGGGGGGGGATGGAGGCAAAGGGTTTTCCCGAAGGTTGGGATCTCACAAAACAAAAAACTCCATAGTTGGGATACTAGGGGAAAAGGAAGAGTAAAGGCGCAAACCGGAAGAATCAATGAATAAGATGAAGGAGAAAGAAAAGCAAGCAGACCGACTAAAAGGAGGAGCACTAACCTAGGGATCTAGATCTAAATATTGGAGGGAACTAGAAGCCTCAACCGGTCTTGTTCTAAACACAACAGACCAGGATTTAGGAAAGAGAGAAAGCAAAAAGGAAGAAAGGACAAAACCACTTAACCTGAACGTATGCACAGAAAGTATATCCAAAAAACGCTGAAAGATATCTACAAGAAAATACTACGAAACTTTTATAAACCTAGAGAAAAATCGCCATATCAAGGGCTGAGAGAAAACACGACCTTCCGAAACGACAAGTCAACCGCAGGTTTGTAATATTCTAATCTAAATTACTTTTTCTATGTACTTTCTTTTTGTTCCTTGGACTAACCGAAAGTTAATGACACAACATCAGACAAATATTTATTTTTACTAAAGAAAAAAAAAGCTATGCATTTGAAATGTGTAGAAAGATAGTTTTGTGTTTCAGAATATGCCAGTAAAATATGTATACTACCACCTTGCCTATTCAGAGGGAAACGTAAAAATAATAATAATAAAGCATAGAAAAACTAGATGAAATAAGCCAAGAAGGTGAGCATTGCTTGTGGCACTGTGTTCACCTCTGATTTGCCACAACGACTTAAAAGATACATTAGTAAAACCTGAAGTGAGTCAAAGGGGCTATAAGAAATGTTTAAAAATTGACTGTGCGAAAAAAGTGTGACATTGAAAGAAACAGAGAGCATAATGGAGGTAAATCAAATGCAACACCAGAAATACGAGGGAAGCTTACAACAGAAAAACAAAATTGATGTGTCTAAAATTTAGCATACCATAAATGAGGGAATTTTAAAGATAAAGACTTAAACACACACCTCTAAAGAATGGAAAAATTATAAAATAAGCTGGAAAAATGTCACAGGCTTTGAAGTGAAATGCTTTAAAACATTTTGAAATTCTCTACAACGGATAAGGCAGTCTAAAGAATAAGTCCTGTCAGGTATTTATAGAATCACAGAACTAACACTCCTAAAAACTGAAGTAAAATCAAAGTTGGCTTAGTTTGGAAGTATGCAGTGTGATTAGAGAAAAGAAAAAAAATGGTGATGTCATGAAAGACAGGGCATAAGGCAAGAAATAGACCAGTATAGAAGAAAACCGCAAAAATTGCAAATACGATTGGCGCACACACATAACACCGGCCTGTGACAGGAAAGAAACCAAAAACTACTTAAAAGCATCAGCTACCTTAAAGAGTGTGTACTGGAGAGTCATAAGTTACTTTAGCCAGACTAGACATCGAACTGGAGTCCTCCGAGAAACATTTCATTTCATAATATGGAAAGTTTTTACAAATATAACATGACAAATAAGGTGCTATGAATGCACCCTCATTATTCTATAAGATTCTGTATCTCTTGCGGTTTTTTTAGGTGTAGCTGAAAATTAAGGGGAAAAGTAGAATCATTACCCAACAAGAGCTGAAATATCCAAAAGTTATGTATAACATTTTACCATTTTGTTGTTTTCAATTCATTAAGTTATTGTTCTGTGGGAAGGTATCTAAACTTTAGTTTATCTAAAAATGTAGAAAAAGTTGAAAATGTAGACCTTTAAATGAACTTTCATTTAAGAAGAAATTTCGAAGTTTAGACTTATTTGTCCAAGACGCTGGACATATGTTTAATCTTTATGTTTTGTGAATTCAATTCAATAAGACTTGCCTTTGAACTAAATCCTTTCTATTATTCATCCAATGAAGTAACTTCAAGACACTGCCAAGACTATATAGTGTCAAATGCCAATAATTAACTTACATAAGACATACAAAGTAAATCTTGTTTCCTTGTTGTTATAGCAACCAGAGTCATGTTGACTTGTACAGGTACACACAGTACCATCCATGTATCTTGTTAGTGTATCTGTTGTGAATCTCACAGTTGCCGTGTTTCCAACATCAGTATTAGTTAGGTTGCCACACTTGAGCTGGGTAGAGTGTGCAACAGGGTAGCCTCCTTCTACACGACATGTGACATCACCAATGTAGTCCTCGGGCAGAGTTAGAATGTTTGATGGGCTGATACCTTGGTAGGTCTGACCACCGACTGTTACTTGTGGTGGGCCTGGTGGGGGCTCTTAGGTAAAACAAAACGGTTAATTGAAAATAAGATTATAATCAAGTTTTTTCAATATTTATTAAAAAGGACTAACTCATTAAGTGGGCTGTCTTTTAACGCAATGAGACAAAATAGAGGGAACAATATGGTCGTATTACAAAACGTATTTTAAAAGAAAACATTCACTGTTCTTCGACTAACTTTGATACAACATTATTCTAACAACTTTAGCCGCTACTTAAAGATGAAAAAAAAGTTTGCCTTATTCTCCTGATCTTTGAAATATTCTTTTTTATGAACAAAAATTTAAAATGAAAGAAAATATTCTCATACATATATATATATATTGCTTTTTTGTAGGTTTAGAAAAAAATTGAGGTGTGTTAAACTCTACAAAAATTTCAATTATTGCTGTCTGTTAAACAAAGATTTAGGTGTGTTAAATTCTTTAACTTACTTTCTACAAAACTGAGTTTTCATTGTTCTATATATTAAGTATAATAATTCTTAATTAGCACTGTCTGTTAAACAGACTATTTAATCTTATCTCTTACAACACTCACTGTTGAATGTGATCTGGGTGGACTTGTCCTGCCAGGTGTTAGTGACAGTGATGGTCACTCTACAGGTGACCTCGTACTGACCACCAACATCTGGACTCAGAGAGAACCGACTTTGGTAGTAGTCACCATCACTACTGTCAGTCCCAGGCTGTGGACCCTGAGACCTGGGACCATCAACAGAGAAACTGAAAGTCGGTGCTGGGCTGACATGGTCTCTAGAGATGTCACATGTCACCTGGACTTGGTTATTGTTGTCACAGAGGTTAACTTTGCTTGAGGAGGATGCTATCTGTACTGAGTCTGGATCAATGACTAAAAAAAAAAGATGGAAACGGTCATCATAAAAATTTAATAGTAAAAGATGATTATTTGCAATGATTTGACGCTTATATAAAATACTTGTGCAAGCAAAAAAGTAGACAAACTTTACACACAATAAAAATACAATTTAAGGAAATCAGTGCATCAGTTACAACAACATCCCATATAAGAGTTAGAAAATTTTACTTGTGTATGTTTTTTTTAATTATTAAACCTCTTTCTTTTTATTTTGAAACAAAATTCATTTCTAAACTAATACCATTCAACATAAACAAATTGCTCTGTGTAAATATAATGCTTGTGTACTAAATACTGAGTTTGACCTAGATGGTGACTTTCATGTTTACTAAAAAATGTATCACCTTAATATTTGAACCATGCTAAGTTTATGGACAACTTGTTTTCATTTGCCATGGTAGGTCTATGTCTCGCTAAAGAACAAAGCAGATATTTATATGTAGTAAATGTATTACTAACAATACATCATTTCCTTACAGGCAAACTTGGCTCTCAATGTTGATCCTGGTTTTCTCCCTAACGTAGACTTTGCTTCACACGTGTAGACTTGCTCAGGATCTAGAGATAGACAATAGAAAAATAACCACCACAAATCTTTTCATGTACGCATTTATTAATAATCTAAATTTTGTTTCATAAAAGATATCTGTATTATTCGCATTACCTTTGTATTATGATAGATTTTTTTAATATCAAATATTTGCACTTAGTCCGAAATCATTTTCCTTATATAATTATAGAGCAGCATCGCAAGAAGAAAATGAGTTACCGTGGCATTGACGAAAATAAAACTGATATTTTATTTCAAATAGTCCAAATATGGAAAGCTTTCCATAACTTTCTAGGAAATTTTGTAATAATATATTTTTTCAGTTATTCTGAAACCAAAAGGAATGCATAATAAAGTGTTGCCCATTGGTATTTTAACAGAAACAAATTTTGACAAATTTGTCGGAAGATAAGGCAGCTATTGACTCACTGTTCTTGTTGTAAGTGATATCCAAACCACCGTTAGTCCCCACAGTCTTATCTCCCTTGTACCACTGTGCCGAGCCCCTGGGGTAACTATCAGATGTGGCACGGCATGTACACCTGACAGATTTTCCTATAAAGTAACCTTGTTCCATGTTGGTGATGCAGCTAATAGAGACTTGTGGAAAACCTGCAAACAAATAAAGCAAGATACTGAGATTATAAAATATATTACAGTATTTAGTCCTGAAAACATTCACTCTCTTTCTTTTCTGTCTAATTACATGGGGCAAAGATCTTATATTTGTGCAAAGAAAATGTCAATCTCTGGAAGAATAGTGAAGTATTCATCTATGATGATTTTCATCCACTTTTTAAATCAGATAGAACAATATGAGAAAAGGATATCAGCAGATTAAATGAGACACTGTTATAACCTAACGCTAACCATTAATTCCTGAAGTTGCAATTCTTGGATTATTATACCACAGTGATCATTTTGTGAACCAAATTACTCTATTAGCTTGAGTGGTCTGTAACTTATCAACTCGGGCGTCTTCTTTCTATTTCTAAAAGCAACAAATTAATTCTCTTTCAGTTTGGTATAGTGATATTATCATCCTTAAATTGGTTGGCCCGAAATAGAAACTGAATCTGAAAATGTCTCAAAACGCTGGCGAACATGACGCAATAAATTGTAAGCGTAAGATATCAACTGCAGCACACTCCTTATATTAAGAAAACATAATATATGGACAAAAGCTCGATATTTTTATAAAAAGCTATTAAAGCATAATATTAAATGCAAGTCTTCGTTTAGTAAATATAATAAAAGTAAAAAAAGAACTTCGTTTTTATGTCATTAAATATAAAATATCATCAAAATTGCTAGATGGAAATATACATTTGGTTGTATGAAATAATACATCTCAAGACCAATCCAAATTAGGCAGACATCTTTAATTTTCACACTTAAAGGCATTGGTGTTTTGAACGATACATTTTTATAAAGCTTCTAAATTTGTCTAATATTGATAGAAATCTCTGGCAATGTTTTGCAGATTTTTATAAGATTTTGTGAAATAAGCTGAAAAGAGTATTTTTAGTTATTTCCAACATTTGACTTGATAGAATAATTGTAGTGAAATCTTTCTGAAACATCCTCTCTCTGAAACTTACACCTAACATTTTCAGAGTACGATTGTGTTACATAGTTAAGAAAGTTTAATTTTTATGCTTGTATTATACAAGTACACAAAACAGACTTACTAAGAGTGACAGTCTTGTCAGGTGTTATACGCTTCGCCAGAAGTTCTCCGTGTGTCACGTCAGGGTAGATGTAACCCAAAAAACTGTGTGTCCCCTCCCCCAGCTCCTCTACTGACATATTTGTTGAGCACTGAGACCTGTAGTAGACCGGAGTAGTAACAGTTGCAGGAATAGTTGTGTGGCTGTAGACTAGGTCGTTGATGAACTTGAAACTCTTACTTTCCTGGTTAAAGGAGAGTAGATGAAATGGTGTAAAAAATAGGTGGAAGTAAACATTAAATATTGTGTCTGTGCTGACTGGTTCATGTGGCTTTTGCCAGCTGATCAAGAGTTTAGTTCAGTTGTGCGTTTTATATACACTTGTAAAAGGTTAACTACGCACAAGGAAAGGTTTGCTGGAAATGACATACACTCAATGGGTACTTGCTGCATTCCCTTGCGCGAGTATTTGAGTGAGCTATTGGCATAGAATATACATCTTTGGTTCGATATTATCATAAGCTCAATATCTAAGAGTTTGGCAGCGTTGCCCTGATAATAAAGCTAAAAGCATTACAAGTTTTTGTGTCAATTCTTTCAAATTAAGAGATTCTAAAGGCCACCAGGGCTCTATTGTACTTCAAACTCGATCAACATCCCATGTACATGTTCGTGCTGATTGAGGTCTAGAGGGTTTAAGCTCGTAAAAGCCTTTCATCAATCTTTTTACAATTGGCAGGCAGCCAAAAGTTGTATGGTTTTGTGTTTCTAGTAAGCATGATAATGCTGATCTGGCAGTACATAATGCTGAGTATGACAATCCTTGTTTATACAAATCTTTTAAAAAATTAACAGCCGTAGCTACAGGCGACGATGCGGGGTGTGAATTCCTTTGAGCTGCAAATTTCTGCCATTTGCGGATGTAGGTTGCGTATTTTTTCCTGGTGTCAGGTCGCCATGATGAGATAAGACATTGACAGCGTCTTTTGAAATGCCGTGATTTTCATATTGCAACCTGACACTCTGCGTACTAGCATCTTCAAGAGTTTGTAAAGCCTTAGGGGTTTGCATGGGGTTCATGGCAGTTGAAGAAGGTTCTTGCGAGTTGTCCGTATGACTGGATTCTCTATTAGCATCTCTGGCAGAACTGGGTAGTATACCTGATTAGGCCAGTATGGCGCAACCACAACTGTCGCCTGGTCCTCGTGAATTTTTTGAAGTGTCATAGAGACAAGAGCGAAAAGAGGAAAAGCCATAAGTCTATAATGGGACCAATTAGTGTAAAATGCATCCACCGCGAAGGCATCTGGGTCAGGAAGAAAGGAGACATATTTGTCCAGTTGCTTGTTTATCTGCTGGCAAACAAGTCAATGTTTGTTTTAAATTTCAGAGCTTGTAAAGCGCTTTTGAGTGAATATGGGTTCAAGTTTCAACATCCATTCCTCATCTAAATTCACCCTTCTAGATTCTTCATCTGCTTCTTTGTATAGGTACCCTTTAATATATGTGCTGCTAATCCAAATGCCTTCAGGTATGCATCAATACCAAAGCTGTTTCGCCATTCCATTTAGAGAGAGTGATTTCTGTGAATCCATTTTGTTTATGCAGTGCATAGCTGTGATGTTGTCAACCTTTGGTTAAACATGAATGTTCTTGTTACCTTTTGTAAATGATTTTAGAGCATAAAACGAAGCTATGAGCTTGAAGCAGTTTATATGACACTGAGATTTTTCAAAGTGTGTCCAGTGACCACACGTTCTTACTCCATTGCATACAGCTCCCCATCCAGATTTACTAGCATCGCTTGTGATGACTAGAGATGGGCTACCATGACTAATCACATTATATGCCGTAGACAAGGTTTGTATCCACAACTGGATCTCATGTAATGAGTCTCGGGAGAGAGTTACTTTTGCCTCCCAGTCACCTTTGCTGCATTAAAAGAGCTTGTGATTTATTGCGTTCTAGCGCGCGATAATACAGCGGTCCGTGCATTACGCCTGGAAAGGCAGCTACAAGTTGGCCTATAAGGCATGCTAGTTCACGCACAGTAACTCTAGGCTGGTTCATTATATGTTTACAGTGTGTGATAATTTTGTTTATCCGATCAAGTGTTAGCTTAACTGTCATAGACAAAGAAGATATTTCACTACCCAAATACGATATTCTCTGTGTAGGTTTCAGAACAGATTTATCAGGGTGAACAACAAATCCGAGTTTATCGAACAAGGTGACGGTATCGATTATATTCTGTTGATATGAATCAAACGATTTTCCAATTAATAACGAATTGTCGAGTTACCATGTAGATATGTGACCCATGCTGTGGAAAGTGCCTTAAATAGGCTTGGTTAGTTTTGTAAAGTTTTTTGGTTCGTGGGACAGGCCATTTGGGTAGCAAGTAAGCTGGTAAAGTTCATTGTTCCATTCAAACTTCAAATATTTCTGGTCTTCAGCTGCGGTAGGGACGCTAAAGTAAGCATGATATATATCTATGCTTGCCATGAAGCAGTTAGGTGTGACCAAAGTGAGGCGCATTCCGTAGAGTTTCCATGTTAAATTTCTGATAGGTAATATACTCGTTGAGATTTTTCAGATTTAAAATGACTCTGAGAGAGCTTTTTTTTTCTCTCTGGTAAAAATGCCTGATATAACATCGTCTGACTCTAGGTTAGCTATTTCCTCATTTACTTTATTTCTTTAATATGTCGGTACGTCGTTATGTGTTAGGTGCTGTCCCCTAAGCTTGGGCTTTTCAATCAACTCCACCCGAGTATCTCTAACCATTTCTAAAATGTTTTGGTCGCTAGTTAATGCTTCCCATTCCTTGATGTGATAGCGAATCTGACCTCCTCGGAAACTGATCTTTTTAGACTGCAAGTAATTAATTACATTTTCTGTATCAGAGAACAGATCACTAACCTGACATGGCTCTAATGCTGCTTTGCCATGGTGTACATGTATCTCGGGGCAAACGGGTGAGCACACAGATATGCTCTCCCCCTCCCCTCTCGGCCTAAAAAAGGACCAGAGGTATGTAATGGCAGACTGTATTCATTGTCCTGCTGGACTTGTAGAGATGCGGTCAAACGTCTTTGCTCTTTGGCATCTTTTAAGTTTTGTTTTATATCGTCCCCGTAAAGGAGAGTATCGGACGCCTCAGTTGTCGCGTCACAAAGAGACTTAAAGTCACATGATAGCGCGTAGCGTTTTAATTCCCGGCGCAAGTTGGTAATAGATTTGTGGGTGTGACCCAGCAAAGTCATGGTGTCAGTGAGGCTTGTTAGCTTATCTTTGTAATCAGCATGTGGTGCTAGCTCGTCCGCGCATTTAGCCACTGCTTTTGCTATGTTTTTTTACTGGACAGTCGTCAGTTTGACATCTGTTCTTTTTGGCCGGGCTTTTAAGAGTGCGCCATATCTCCTTATTTGTGAGGGGCGCGGTCAGGACCTTGCAATTAGCTGGTCTCTTGTACAACTCAAGTTTAGATTTTAGCTTTTTTTTAGCTGTGAGGGTCTAAAACCGTTTTGTGAGAAAGGTGGCCAAGTTTGGCGATAATTCCGCCCCATCCTCCTCGTCGACCACAAATTCCTCTTCCGCCGCGATAAACGGGTCATGATTCTCTGGTTTCTTGGGAGACCGGTGTGCCTGGCACTGCCGTTACTCGTCTGATATCCATGTTACGGTTGGTCGACGGAGAGACAACCGAGAATAGCGGAGTCTCAAGAGCGTTGGAAGCGGGACGGGGTGAGAGAAGTTGAAGAGGAGTTAACTCTTCATCCGACTCAAGCTGATCTGATCTAGGCGTAGCCCTTGTCTCTTTTGTTTTGCTTGAGATTTTATGAGCGTGATTAGAGCGCACTGGATGCGAGGATGGATGCTTTCGCTTTCTAGATCGGGACTGTAAGTCCTTCATTTGTTTTCTCATAGCACTTATCATATCTTAATTCACCTGTAAGGCATCAAGAATAGTATCATTGGGCTTAAAACCCCTTTTTTCTCTTACCTCTTCTGTTGCTTCAGTCTGATCTTTTTTCAAAAATTCCTCGTCAGACATTTTGGTCATTATAGTTGCAATATTTAATCTTTTAGTTTTTGTTAAACCTGTCACTTGCACATAGTACAGACACAGAAAAAGAATATTGGTTAATAAGGTTGTGGCTGTAAGCAATTCGCGCTATTTCACAATGATTATTATTCATCAATCTAACAGTTGGAACTTTATGGTATTATGTGTATAACAAAGGGCTGAGAATCAGCAAGCACACATTTATACGGGTTTCATGGTGTAGACACAAACTTTAAGGGTGAGTACAGATAAGATTAATTTCTAAAAGCGACTAGATCTAGTGATCCGCAAATCAGGTGTAAATGTAATCCACAGAAGGTCACAGAGGACAAGAAAACACGTCCGGCTAGCTCAACGAATCCCAGCAAAACTGGCTAGTAAGGGATCCCACGCTTTTTCAATTACAATCCGACGAGCCTGAGGCTGTCGAAAAAAAATTTTAAACCTCATTGGAACAAAGTTTAACTTTCAGTTATCTCTACTTATGGCATATTGGGTTATGTCAGTTCTTTTAAGAGATTAGGTATTTTCTAATATTTGGTCAAATTTGTACTTAATTTTTTTGCACACTTTATAAAAGAGAAAAAGATGGGTAGCAAATACAGTTTGAATTAAACAAATAAAATGTATGTATTTGAATTATCTAGGTTTGTGTTATCTTGATTCAACTGTATTAGGAACTACTGCTCTGTCTACTGCATAAGTTTGAGTTTCAGCAACTTCACAACAGCAAGTTTACTTAGATCTCTCCCATTGCATCAAATGAAATTTTCTCTATGTGATGAATTATTGCAATTTGTCCTGTGTATTGCCTGCTTTCTTTCTCTTACTGCTAGTCAAAGTGTTTCATTCATATTCTTTAAGGCTATTAATCTTCAAGAGAAATTTGAAACTTAAAAGTAATCAGAACAAGCAATCAGATGTTCGAACTTTTGTGTTTCATATTTAGTTTAAAATTTAGAAAACATTTCTTTTTCTCCTTTTCCTCACCCTTTCTCTCTATGTTCCTCAGAAATATCTCTTAGATCAATACATGTTGCTTCTTTTCTTTCCCATAGACAATTTAACGCTTCAAAAATGTTCGTTAAGTCTATTGCTCTAGCAATAGTAACTTTTCTCACATATGACTCATGGTGCATAATTTCAGGAACCAGAGTGATAAAAGCCGAGCTATAATCTATAAACAGAATGCTAGCATATTGTTTTTTCCTCACTAAGTATGTATGTGTCTCATAGGTGTTAAAAGCAATAGCATCGTCAATAGACCTATTAATCCTGTAAACAAATTGAAAAACATCAAAATTTGATGGTAAAGATGAGTTGAGGTAAGAAAGTGTAAAATTCTCAAAGCATTTCATTATCACTGATGTTAGAGCGACTGGTCTGTGGTAATTAGTGTTTATGGGGAAGATTTCTTAGGCACCGGCACGATTGTTGATTGTTTGAAGCACAACGGTGTGGTTGATGTAGTGAGAGACCAATAAAAGGTGAAGATTAAGGCCAGCTGGTTGCTGCATGCCTTGAGCAGCCGGGTTTAATGTTATCCGGTCTTAAGGCCTTGTTCACATCCACCCTTGTCAGAGCGCGCCTTGTTTCCTGCTCTGTGACGACAAAAGTTGGGTCATGGTTGCCACATAGGAGTGGGACCGGGGTGGAGGTATTTTCCCGGTCGAACCGCCTATAGAACTTGTTGACCTTATCTGGGATTCTTGAATATTTGATGTCCTCTGACTGACGCTCTTTCTTGTAGAGAGTAATTAAGTTTATTTGAGCCTACAGCTTTTTTGAGTCCTTAGCACTAAAAGCTGCTTCAAGTTTGTCTTGTTGAATATTTGTTGCGTGGTTTGATGCACTTTCTGAGTTCAAGTTTTGCTGTTCGAAAGATCTCTAGATCATTGTTTTTATTTCTGTTTGCTACATATATGTCCT
>BMAT01011686.1:36487-62152 GCA_019649035.1 Elysia marginata | reverse complement strand
TCTATCTATCTATCTATCTATCTATCTATCTATCTGTCTCCATATCGCTTTAACTGTGTCTCTCTCCCCCCTCTCTCCATCTCTCTCTTTCTTCCTCTGTCTCTCTCTCACTATCTCTCTTGCTTTAACTCAACACTCCCTCGCGGTTCTTTTATCTTATGCTTATATCGGTAAGTACAGGAAATATTTTCCAGTCTATCATACATGATTTCAAATTGTGATATGGGAAGTACGTACCAAAGAGAAAACTAACAGACTAGAAATCGACCATACTGGATGCACCCCCCTAAAAAACAAAAGCAAAACAAAAACAAAAAAAAACAAAAAAAAAAAAAAACCGGAGCATTTTCAGGGTCGACGTGAAAAAAGAAATTATACAGGTTTCGTAAATGGACCATCCCCACCCCCATTAAAAAATTTCAAGTTTCTTAGGATAAAAAATAAATAAGTTTTACGCTCAATATAACTATAGGCGTAAGGGAACAAGAGAGTGAACTCATCGTTATTCTTGGCACGCGGCATAGAGAAGTCGCAGCAAGAAAACATAATTATACTAAATTTAAGCTCCTGACCTACTTTGTGTGTTAATCCTACGAGTCTTTATACAAACACAAACAATGGGTCTCTATGTCAAAATCGATAGCTCATTTCACAGCTCAAGTTTACCGCAATTTGGTGTACAAAACTGCAGCCAGGCAAAGCTTTCAAGGCTATTGATCCTTTATGAATAATATTAGCCGTCACGTTTGAAAAAATGTTTACAAATCAATAGATTCAACTTCAAAGTTTTATTACTAACACCTATGTCTTTCAGGTTGCGGTATTTCAATGCATGGTTCTATGCTATTTGGTCTTAACTTTTGAATTTACTTTGTTTTTGACAGTTTACATCTTCACGGCGGGTGTCAATGGTTTGAGTGGATAAGATTTGAGCTTTTATAAATGTTATTGTTACCGTATAAAAGTAGAGGTTATAGACCTAAGGTTGTTATTTATAAAAGAATGTGTTTGTATAGCGCGCTATAGAGATATTTTACTCTATGTAAATTGCATTATTCACTGCCATTCCATTTTTTTAATAACCAATATTTTTTACCGTCTGAATTAGGCTCGCAATGAGAAACCGTGCTGGGCCAGGCTTTAACGTTTATCTTACAAACAAAGTGTTTTACTCCCTATATCCGAGTACCAATTTGATTCCTGAAAATGCGATTTGGTTGGTTGGTTGTTTGAATTTTAACGTCTCTTTTCAACTATAAGGTTATATCAGACACGGCGTTGTGGACAATTGAAAGCGTGCTGACACACTGTGATGTAAGGAGCGCTTGCATACACCACACCAAGTCACATTATCCTGACGCCGGACCGACCAGACTTAGCACTAAATCAACAATACACTAGGCGGATCAGCTGCTAATACCAACTTTAAAGTCCCTGGTTTGACTCGGCAGGGGATCGAACAACGCACCTCCCGATCTCTGAGCGAGTGTCTTACCGCTAGGCCACAAAGCCAGTCAGAAAAGGCGAGAAAATGTGTTTAAGAGCTTTTTCCAAGAACTAGGCGAAGACTTGAACCTCAGATTTCCTGGTCCAATATGCCGATTCTTTACCATTGAACCACAACGCCAAGAAGTAAACGTACTTCGCTCGGCCTGTTTTGAACATTAAAAGCTATTTTTACATTACACTGCAGTGATATTTCAACAAAGCATTTTTCAATGCTCTCAAAAATTAAATATTGAATTAAATAATTGTGATAAAAACTCTGTGGAGATATTGCACTTACCTTTGAATTAAAATATGGAACAAACGAATTAGACCTTAGCCTTGAAAATATTTTTTTTTCAAATGCAAAACTTCCTACATCTAATCTAATAATTTTGGACTTGTCAAAACGCAATTTTTAAATCTCAGCTTAATGGAAATTTTGTTTTTCGGTTCATGTCAATATTATGATGGTAAAATTAGGAAACACCATTGGGTTGTGCGCTCGTTTATATATAAATTTTGCATGATTTTAAGAATTTCATTTTGTATAGAGCCTAATTCACGAAAATGCCTTAAGCGCTTTTCGAGACAGCAAGTCACCAAAGAAATCACTCTCTGAGTTTATAACTAAGGAGCAGTTTTAAGTGTACCGGTACCGCTCCTGCATACTGATACAGCTAAGATCTTCACTGCCTGTAGCCTAGTACCCTCCTAACACCTAATTAAGGCAAGAAAATGTATACAAGCTTTCTGAAGGACTCTACGACGACCAACCGAGTCAGTGCAGCGCTGCAGGAGCCCTTGAAGGATGTGAAGAGCTGAGCGACTAGAACTAGAACTAGATCACAACGCCACAATGTCCGATTATCATTGCTGTCTTGTGGCGGATCCAATTTGAATCATGCGTAACCCCCCCCCCCCTCCCATTCCCTTAACACAAGCATGTCTGTCTGTCATACGCTCTTCGACCAGCTTAAACTGTCCATTTTAGCCAGTCTGCAATATCCTGTGCTCACTATCTTCTAGGCCTTTCCCTGTTCCTACTACCGTCTAATGCATCCTTCATGGATAGTTTCTCTTCCGTTTGACGTGACCAAAGTATTGTAATTTATGCCTCTTTATCTGGTTTGAGAGGTTTTACTCTGACCACGCCAGGCGTTCTAGAATAGTTTTGTTGCTTCCTTTTGTTGTTTTATCAAGGTCGTCAAAATATATTTTTGTCTCTGAACTATGCTCTGAGTCGGATGCCGCGATTCGCACAATAAAAGCCATAGGTAGTTTACAAAATTCATTTTTGAGCTTTCAAACATTAAAGACCGCGTGAATTCAACAAAAAACTGCGATGAACAAATCTAATGTTAAAAGGCCTTTTCTCAAACTTAATATTTTTGGTATACGACTGGTTTGGACTGATCACTGGGCATTTCATGCACATGAAATGTTAAAATACAGTAGTATGGTTCTGGCTTTTCCTAACCGGAATACATTTTAATTCAGCAAAAAAAATATTACAGTATATTAATGTAAGAGATTGTTTGTGTTATGTAGGCGCAAGAAAACGCGCTGGCTTAGAACTAGTATATGTGACTTGCGATTGGTTTTTAAATCCAGGTAATTCTTCAAAACAAATAAAAGAAAACTTGCGTGTTTACTTTAGACGTGCAAGTGTCGTAATAAGCATTAGGAAATTCACTTTGCATGGAAAGTGGAGGGTAAAGGGGTAGCGTAGCATAACGGTTTGCAGGTCGGACATGTGATCCGACAGTTGCGGGTTCGATTCCCGAAAGCGACTCAAAGGAAAGCAACTTCTCCACGACTTCCTCAGTCTAACCACCTGCGAAGTAGTTACCTAGTAATATGCAGTGTTTGAAGTTTGTGAAATGCTGATATTTGAGAGCCTAGGAGGAAGTCGTATGCGTACTGTAATGGGATTGAGACTGCTTTCGGTGGGGGAGAATTATTAAGTTCCTAAGGATAGTTTGTTATTATTTAAGCTCTTCATACCCATAGAATGTTAAAAAAAGATATAGAGAAACGAGGAGTGGCAGGTGGCATTCCGGTTAAACTACACAATCATAAACATATGCATCACCCATAATATTTTAAGAATTCTTCATGTCTAAAGTGACGCGTCCTCCTAGAATACAGCAATAAATGGTCAAAGGTGAGATTTCTGATTTAATTCAGGTCGTTAACACTCAGTTCCTCTAACATTATTTTCTCTTGCACATTACGGACAGTTTCGTCACAATGGACGCCCAACACACCAACGGGAGCGGTGCTGGACAGTCCACCTCAGTACTTGTCTGCTATATCTGCAAGCGCCAGATGCGAAACCCCCACATGCTTCCGTGCCTACATGTTTTCTGCCTCGCTTGCTTGCAAGAAGAATGCTCCCAGAGGTCAAGGGACAAATTCTTTTGTCCCATCTGCGTGGACTCGTCTGAACTGACGCTATCGGCAAGCTCTGGTAGCGGGAATCCCCAAGAGTCCGGTGTGACACCTCCAAATAATCATGGCGGGAAGAAATCCGTCTCATCACAACCTTGGCATTCGTTTGACACGATTCTCGAAAACGAGGCTGTTCAAGATGCCTTGCAGCGACGCTTGGCGGAACTTCCTGCTTCAGAACGCGTACGCGCACAAGACAAGGACGACGACGATGACGATGATGATAGCGACGGGTATTATGGAGATGATAATGGCGGAAGCGGAAGTGGAAGTGGGACCGGAAGTCTCTCAGGAATAACGTCTGCTAGGTTGAAGCCGCCCACCATGTTTCCTTGCTCAAACCACCCCGAGAAATTGACAGACCAGTTCTGCTCAAAATGTGAACAACTTGCCTGCCCGAAATGCATCTCGTCATTTCACAGGTAAAATTTCTTGTTCTATTTATATATATATGTATTCAAGTAATAGAGGATACATGCGTCTAATTTTGGTCATCGCTTTTAAATGCAAACAAAATATAGAGCCATAAAAAAGTTAACTGTTTTCTTTTATCGGGACCGTATACTCTTTAACATAAAATGTTAGGTAATGAGTAGATCTACTTTTTTTTAAAGTTTAAGATTTCTTTTTTTTAGTTCAAACAAAGTTAAAGCAGATGTTTAAACTAAACAGAATTGAAAGTTGCGGTTATCTCGACCTTAAAATATCAGATGAGTAGAGTTGATTGGATTTGCACTTAATTGAGTAAAGATTAAGATTTTGGGCATCACACTCTATACATACACATGTTTTGTTTAATATCGAGAGGTATACTATTATACCTGTTCAGCTAAATCTGATATAGAAATAATATAGAATTATTTATTGTGAAGGGGTCCGCTCAGCAGCTTTTCGATAGTTCCTCATAACCTTTTTGATTAATACAGATTTTTCTCTCGAATTCTTTGTACATTTTTAGAAACTCGTACTTATTTTAGGAGAAAAACGTGTTGCGTACACAGTGAGGTGTGTTGGATAACTAAAGTAAGAAACCATCTGCGTTTTACCCCTAAAACTAAACTTTTCGTGGGATTTGAATGACGACACGATAGGCCTCGCTTTTGTAGAACTTAAATTATAATGCACAGCAAGCTATTTTTTCTGGTAAAGGATTGAAAGGTTAAATAGCCTCACCTGCGCTAGTTTAACAAAATACAAAAGTAGTTTCTACACAGTTCATGTTATTTTTTAATCGTCTTACTCGTTTTTCTCATAACAAAAGTGAACTGGACTTACTGCCAGCCCTGTAATTAGAGACCTGCCTTTTGTTAGAACTGATTTAACCAACATGATCTGAAGTCTTTCAAACTTTTTCCACCTTCCTAATATTTCTTTTGCTGAATTAAATAGCAGACTTTCATCTTTGTGTTGTAATAACTTCTCCTTCCCAGACGTTGTAGTCAGAGCAGTATCCAGAACATACAGAAGGCGTTGGAGTCAAGACGGCGCGGGTTCGATTCCCTACACAACACAATCGCTGGAAGCCTGGCACTGTGCGAGGAAGCGCAGGCAACCCAAACATCCAGGGCGGACGATGTGGAGACCACACGCTCTAGACTTCTGCACACTATTCAGACTGCTCGAGAGAAGCTGGTGGCCACCATCTTGGCCAAGGAGAAAATTCTTAGCCTGGAGGTGAACCGACTAATGGACCTGGCGAAGACCGATGCTGAGGAGAAGGCAAGAATAGCCGAAAAACTGGCGACTTCTTTAAGGAGGCAACTGGATTTGTTGAGTTTCTCTATCGGATCTGGAGTGGAGGGTGAGCTTTTACCGTTACTGCCTGGATTAGAGACTAGAGCCAGAGCAGACGTGAGTCTGGCATCAGGCAGTTTACAAGAGGCGAGTCACTCTGAGGTGCTTTTCCAGCCTGATGATGCACTAGCAACAGCTGTAGATGCTTCCCCTTTAGGGTTTCTTCAAGTTAGGCAGGATGATGAGAGTACAATACTGAACGGAGTTTCCGGTAATGCAGAAGAAGGAAGTGGTAAGAGGCTTGGTCTGGCCTTGACCCTGGTTACGTCATTCCACGGCGGGGCCAGGGATGACATATCAGAGCCGCTTCTCACAGACCTGGTCCTGTTAACGAACGGTGACGTCATCCTCACTGACCGCGACAACCACTGCGTGAAGAAGTTCAACCACACCGGGAAACTCCTGACCCGCGTCATGTTGGACGCCAGCCCCGTCCGGATAGCTATCGTGTCGCAAGGTAGAGCGGTGGTCTCCACTACAAGCCGCCGCGAGCTTTACTTCCTGTCGCTGCACGGCACGGTTCGAGTCCTGTCTTCAGTGAGGGTGAAGAAGCTCTACACCTTCCTGACCTCTCTAGGCGGCGGGATGCTTGCTGCTGGCACAAACTACGGCGACTGTTTAGACCTCATCACTGAAGACGGGGGTTACGTGAGGACTATTTCCTCTAGCAAGCGAGAGAGTGCTGGCATATCCCGACCTTTCTACGTCACGCCAGTGCAGCCTCTGTACCAGCAGGGAGTGAATCACAGCTACAATGCATTGTTCTCAAATTCAGCCGCGGCTGGTCCAACGTTCGGCAAAGAAGAAACTAAAGTGAGCAATCCTAATACACATGGCAATAAAGAGGAGCAGACAGTCCCCAGCAATAAAACCGAAAGTGGTAGGAGTAATGACAAATCAAGCAAATCCATTAATAATACGAAGAAAACTCATGGCACCAGCAACCATAATAATACCAGCACTAGAAAAAATAGCACAACCGCTCATAACACAATAAGTAAAACCAAAGCCAGTTCAAAAGGCAAAACTAGCCCGACTTCACCATCATCATCCTCTACCCCCTCCTCATCATCATCATTGTCAACATCAAATCCCACCCCTGCCGCTACAACAACAACTGCTACCTCTTACTCAAAGAACGACCTTTGGGTTACCGACAGTGCCAGGAAAATCCTTTACCGGCTGAGACAAACAGACGGCAAAACGACCTTCACCCTAAAATCCCGCTCAGACCTTCAGCTGACTTTGGAGTGTCCTCTCGGGGTCACAGTTCATCCGAGTGGTCTCCCGCTGCTAGTGGACCGTGACAGTGACTCTGTCCTTCTGCTTGGCGAGGGAGGTAACTTTGTAAAGCCTGTGCTGTCCGCAGCAGACGGACTGACTAAGCCATGTGCAATATTTGCAGGTCATCGAGGTCACGTGGCTCTCAGCCAGGTGGATGGGATGGTCAAGATTTACAGTTCCAAACTACAGTACATCTAGAACATTGTAGTGCCATATCACTCGAGCCTTAACTTAAGACTTGACAGAAAGCCACCAAAGCGAAATTTCTAATTTTAATAATAATAATAATAATTTTAATAATTTTAAGAACTTACACACACAGGCTAGTCGCCCTGAGGTGATAGGCCGTGCCAAATGGTCTATCACCGCGTGGAAATAGGATGCACAGGCTCAACCAGCCGAGTCCAAATAATTCAAATTAGATAGACCGAAAAATTTCCGCATTCGAACTGTGGGTTCAAAATAACGATGTTATCGCTCTTTTGATGGTTTTATAATGTACGCTAATTTTTCTTTTTTTTTTCGGATAAATCAAATGTAAATTTTGTGCTCACGAGTTTTTCAAGTCAAAAGCCGAAATGGACTGACGTGTTTGTCACGTTGAGTTTTACTGATTATTGGAAGAAATTTGGTAATTATAAAAAAACCCTTCTCTGGCTTATTCTTAATACATGTAGCAATTCTCTAAGAACTATAACACAGAATGTTTAGACTTCTACGTTGTTGTTTTTCATTTTTGTTTGTCTTTGTTTTTAAATCAGCAATATTCTCGCAATCCAGCGGTCAATGTTTTCTCACGACTGCTTTCAAAGGTTCCGTTCTACTTCAGAATATCATAGCTTCTTAAACTTGCCTCAAATAGAGTTTAAAATTAACGGTACCCTTTCAGTTGCAATAAATCGCCACCAATATCACGTAAGGGAGTATGTGGAAAATTGGCGTTTTTCAGTTATGGATATCACTCGGTTTCTCATGGTTTGGTCTGTCTTATCTCAAATCGGTTTGAAGATACTGTTAAAACTGCCGGAGTTATTCGATAATATAACATTGCCTTATAGCTTTTTCTTCATAAAGCCATTTATCACCTAAGGGCCTCTCTTGAATATAACAAAATTGCGCATACGCCCTTACGTGATACGGGCGGCG
This sequence comes from Elysia marginata, assembly GCA_019649035.1. NCBI lineage: Eukaryota > Metazoa > Mollusca > Gastropoda > Plakobranchidae > Elysia > Elysia marginata. The sequence continues at coordinate 53,989 of BMAT01011686.1, read as the reverse complement.
AAATGTTTAACCGGTTTTCTCATAGCGCTTCAATTCTATTTCCTTTCTTAGAAATGAGGCTATCTACATATCACGTGTTTTATAGTTGTTAAAATATGCAAAACTGAATGCGTTTGGAATAAATTAGAGAAATTCTCCTGATCTTCGTATATTGGCCAGAACTGTTCCTTTCATCAAAGTAGTGGAGTTTTTCTAGAAGCTCACAAAGTACACCAGATGGAGAGACATGTATGTAGTAATGTATAATGTTATTTTTTTAATAAAATTTATGAATTACACATTACTAACCCGGAGCGCTAAAATTAAACTTCACAATCGGAACTAGAGATTAGAATAAATAGTGGAGGCAGCTACGTAACTGTGCAATCAAATGATTAAAACATTTTAAAGGTATGAAATTAGCACAGGAGAGAAGTAGGCTCTAACAGTTTAAGCGAAAATGACCAAAATGTCTGCCTTTAGTATGATTCAAACATTCGACTTCTTGTTGCTTCGGCACCCACCGCTTTGCCACCCAGAGATATACCATGTCCCCATCATACTCCTTAAAAATAAACAACAACAAAGATATAACGCTATCTGCAACAAGTCGAAGCTTCAAATATTACTCGTCCTAAAAGCAGACATTTCAGGTTTTTCCACTTAAAGCCTACTTCTCTTCACTGCCAATTTCATAACTTTAAAATCTTTCAACCTTTGAAGCTAGTACATACGGCAATACGAACTTTGCTGAACAAAGTTGTTTCTATTTTGCAAAGAAATTCTCAGCATGGAGTTTTTCATAGTTCGCCATGCCTTTTGCGGACTTTACCCATAAACGTGAACATTTCAAAATTTAGTTCATTAAATATTATATGGTTTTGTATAAAAGAGAGCCCAACTTCACAGTAAAGTGTACTTATGTTTTAGATAAGAAATAAGACCCCTTTAAAGAAATGTGCAATTTGGGCAAGTCCTAATGATAATGTGAAGAAAAAAATTTCAAAGTACATGTACCTTAACTGTTGCTCTCATTTGTTGTTATTTTTTGAGATTGCAAATAAATTCTTTTTTTGAACAAAGTATATGAACATGTATTGCTATGGTCTGTGTTGTTAAGGGACGTTGTATTTTTATTTACAGCAGGACACATTTTGTTGATGTTATGAATAAAAAGGTGTATTTTGGGTTTTTTATAAACCCGAAAGGGAAGAAGTTTTTGTGCTTACAAAACGTACATGTTTCAGATCTATCTTATTATTAAAAAAAATGAAACGTATGAGACTTGGTTATTTTTTGATTGGAATATTGTAAAGGTATGAAATTAGCAGTGGAGAGAAGTAGGCTTTATTGTGGAAATGCCCGAAATGTCTGCCTTTAGTATGATTCGACTTATACTTATAGATGCTTCGGCACCCACCGCCTTGCCACTTAGAGAAACATAGCTTAAACAATGTCGCCATTACGCTCCTTAAAAAGGGAGTTTTATGGCAAAGGTCCTTGCCTGGCCTCTCTATGTCTAAGCGACTCGCTTACTTGAATGGGAAGATCCAAATCGTACCAAAGGCAACCATTTAAATTATTTATTTCTTGCCGCTCTCTCGTGCACATTTAGGAGGAACGACTTCAGTGGAATCCACTGAAATTTAATTTTTTTTAAGGGAGTTCTTGCTTGAAGTCAACTCTGTTGTGTAGTCCCGCTCTGTATTTCCTTATATTTTTACTGGTTAAGGAGACCTTTAAGCTTAAGCTTAAAGTCAACACATTTTTTTAGGTCAAGAAGTGTTGATTTTGTTCAGGATTCCACTGTTTAGTCTCGTTTGAGAGAGACAGTAAGAGAGAGAGAGTGAGAGATAAAGAGAGAGTGAGGGACGGACAGACAGACAGGCAGACAGAGGAAAAAAAAGAAAGAGCGAGATAGACAGAGAGGGAAAGACAGAAAGTCAGTAAGATAGAGAGGAGAGGCAGACAAAGAAAGATAAAAAAAGAGAAAGAGAGAGAAAGAGAGAGAGACAGACATACATACAGACAGACAGAGACAGACACAGACAGAGACAAAGAGAGCAATTGAATTTGAAAGAAAAAATGTTTTGTCAAAGTCAAACAAAGATAACAGAGAGCACTGTAAGTAGTAATTGGAAATCTGTCAAAGGGTCAAAGGTGAACTTATTCAAGCAAAAAGCTCTCAATATGTATTTTGTGAACTTTCCAACATATCAAAATACATGATGTGGACGCCGAGGTATACCGATCAAATCTGAAATTTTGGAATGAGATAGTCTGCGGCTTAATTTGCAGTAATCTAAGCTTTGACAAAGTTTTACCTATGTAAAAAGTCCTACTTTTTCTTCTACGATTCTTATATGTCTTGCATCCAGGGTGATGAGTCGGAGGTTGGAATGTAAGCTTACGAGAAAACGCCATTGAAACGTTTAGTTTTTCTTTCATTTGCTTATATATTAAAGCAAAAAAAAAATTATAATATATTTTTTCACAAAATACATGTGTTGATAATTTATTACAAATTTTAACGAAGGCATGCTTAGAAAAATGTCTAGTTTGAAACAGCAACTTTTGATTTTAAAGGTGAAAATTGCGATATTCAACTCATTCCCCTTGGATACAAGACATATTTCTCTTCCTCAGTTTGCTTATCCTCCTCTTTTTAACTTTTCTTCTTCCTCTCCTTTTACCAACTCAATGATTCTTGATTAAAAATGAAAACTCATTGTTTTTTCATAAAAAATAAAGATCTTCAAAAAAAAAGACGTGAAAAAGACAAACGATATACAGTGGAAAGCACTTAAAGTCTACACCTTTAAGGGAAACTATTAATTAAACTGAACTCTTGCTTAACACATTTTTTTGGTCCTGGGGTGTTGACTTCAACAGGATTCTACTGTACGTATAAAAAAGTTTGGCTACTTTGACAAATTGAAATTTGAAATCTGTCAGTTTCCAAAATATGAAAACATCATGCAAGTTACAAGAAACAATTGTTGCTAAAGCCCTAATGGTTTTTTTTCTTCACCTGCAAGAAACTACATATATAGGCCTATATGTAGTGATGCTAAAAAAAGTAAAAGCAACAACCACAAACCTTAAAATACCCTAATGTGTTCATTTTTCAAATTTGATAAAATCTTTAGTTGCTTTTTTTTTGTCATTCTTGAGGAGTATGTTTTCTTTGCTACAAAACAGAGTTTATAAAACAGATAAAAACAATTAAATGCAAAACATGACGCAAAACGAGCATTGCAATAAACATGACGCAAAACGAGCATTGCAAAAAACATGTATATCAAACTTTAATAAGCATTACAATATATACAAGATAACAATATCAAATGCAAGTAACTTAGCAAAGCATTGAGGTTTGAACATTAAGTACCGTACAAATGTGTGATATGTATATATGTACATTCTTTACAAATTAATAATAAGTTAACCAAACCTTTTTTTTAAATCTCAACTAGATTTTAAATCTAGGGAGAAAACAAACACAAGCGTCTATTGTACACAATTCTAAGAAAAATATATCTTAAATAAGTTACAAAAATGGCACATTGGGTAAGAGGTCAGTTTGACTTGAAGTTGAGTTTGGACAGTAACTTTATTGGGCTTTTAAATGGCAAATACTACAGACTCCACGGAAATGATTTGGACATATCTTAAGGAGAGATAGAGACATTCCTGCCAAAGCAGCTCACGTGTTTTTTGTTCAATATACGTAACAAAAATCTTAGGGGAAGAACAAGAGCAACACTCCCAACAATCCGTAATAAAGATGTTTGCACTGACTGACCATGAAACCAAGAATCTTTTCAATAGATGAACTGTTTAAGTGCCCGGCCCTTGCTGAAGACTAAAACCGAAAGCAGCGATGCCAAAAACTGACAGCATGGATACCGAAAGCCGCAGGAGCATCAGAGACAGAGAATTGGAATGCACCAAGGTCGTTTTATCTAGAACATCATTTCAACTGGCAGGGTCAATTAAGCTAAAACCTTCTGTTATCGAAATGTCTTATGCAAAATGCAGCACGGTGGAAACCTATAACTTAGAGCCATTATAAATTGAGTGGAATCTGTCAATGAAAAAAAAAATTGAACTTTGTGCTGGCCTAAAAATCATGAAGGCATTACTTTGCAGCAATATAATTCAATTAATTGTCTCATGTCCTGGATGAATGAGTCGGGTGTCCCAATTTTCTCTTTCAACATTTCTTCTAAGTTTCCAAAAGTCAAATTTCATAAATTTATCAAAATTTTGCGGAAAAACATGAATAGTTTTGTTGGTTTAAAATATAGAGAAAAAGAACTTGCAATTTTTTTTTGTTGCTAAAAACTGAATTTCTGACTTCCGGCTCACTTGCCCTGGATGCAAGACAAATATAAAAAAACTGTACCAAAACCACTACAGTAGGGGTGAAGTTTCAACATTGTTAGCTTTTAGCCTTTGATGTACCTTTAATTTCTTTCTCTTTTCCCATTTGCTAAGACAAACATATAACAAAAACAGGGGCTAAGAAAACAAACGATTGCAGTCCCTCAAGACTTCGACAGGTCGAGAGAAACATAATGATATCAAACCTTCATTTCGTCAGAGAGTGGGTTTTAGTATGCAGCTGTTAAAGCAGTTGATTCATTCCTATCAATCTCGCAGAGTCTCAAGGGGTCGCATTTGTTCTAGAGTACTGAAAATACCCAGACTTAACTTTATTCAGTATTGATTCCAGTTTGTTGTCGAGATTGGTGTGAAACTTAGAGTTAAATCTATTGAAATTAATTCCTAGGGTTTAAAAAAAAAGTTCTCAACCTAATTTCTGTTTGTTGATTGCAAGGATTCACCGAGTCCAAGGCTGTTGGATGCTGTTGAGTCTGCATGCAAAGTTTGCACTGTAACTCACATACAAGAATCATTCTTTAGACAGATGATGTGTCTCCAATGCTAAAACTTTATTACATTACTAACTAAACATTTTGTGTTCTTTCCAGAAGAGTGAGGTAACTATCAAGACCAATCAACTCTTATAACTGAGATACTCTTGAACAACTGCGGTCCATCCAGACTTAGCCATGTCGATAGAAATAAATCAATATCAACTACTTTGACAGCTGCATCCTGAAAATCAGTCCTTGATGAAATAAAGGTGTCAATATCAATATATTACTAACCAACCTGGCAAGGTCTTGATGGACTGCAGTTGTTCAAGAGTACCATAATTAGATAACATGACATGGTATAATAAAGTCTTATTTCAACAAAAAATAATAGCATTGAGTCCCATAACAAATTCAACTAGAAGGTCCTCTGTACTGACTTTCACTACAGAGGAAAAAATTTAAAAAAAAAAAAATCGAACAATATTAGATCTTGGGTTCAGAATTAGTAATACCTCATGTTGTCAAAAGAAAAAAATAAATTAAGACCTGAAACTATTGGCTAAGTGAGAAATTCAAATTACCCAAATTTGGTCTGAAATATTCCCACTGAAAATTTACAGTTACGATCAGATAACAAACGTGAATAACTTGTCTACTTGTTTCAATGATTAATCTTATTTTATTCTTTCAAATTTATTGATAAGTAAAAACATGGATATTTCAAAGTTAAAGTTTGTTTCCAAAGGGTACAACATATCTAGATTGCACTGTATTTCCAAACAAAAACAAACAAATTCTTCCTATAGTCAACATCTTCCTTTTACTAACAGGACTGTAATATGTAAATGACCCATGTTATTATAGAAACCTGGATATGTGGAGCACACCTTATTTCAACAAAATGTCTATGTATGTTGGGATAAGAAAACCTGTGAAAACCCGTAAAAAGATTATATGAAAAGAGCTAAAATCAGATTAAATTTAAAACATTTACATTCCCATGTTTAGAAAGCAGACCGTGATATAATTTAAATTCCTTCTAGCTAAACCCTCCGTTCTGTTCAGAAAGTTCTCTAATCTCTCCTGTCCACTTGTATTTTTTTTAGGTTTTCTTAAGGAATGTTTGGTTTTATCTTCAAAGACATTAACTCACACTTTGGAAAAAAGATGACCTGGTACATTATGAATGTGAACTTTCACATGGCTGGCTTTATGATTTCCCTCCTGTTTTACCGTTCATATTTTTCAAAGTCAGATGCTAATTTCCATATTTAAGGTTTGATAGCAGTGCTCCAGTATTGTGGTTGTAATGCTAGTACTAAAGTACTGAGATTGGTACTGATTGGCAGCTTTGTAGTAAATCCCTGTCTCTCAACAAAGTTCATCAGTTCCCTCATCTGTAGACTGCAAAGTATTATCTCTGGATGCCTCTACAGGTCCGTCACTGCTGAGCGCAACATCTCCTAACATTTGGAGGTTGTATAGACCACTACCGTCCTTATCATCATTATTATCATCTTTTTTATCAACCTCATCATCATCTCTAACATTAGCACCATTAACTTCAGAACTGTTATTGTTGTTCACGTTCCTACTAGCCTGTCCTTCCTCTTTCGTCTCTCCATCTTCTTGCCCTTGTCGCGTCGTACTGTCTGTGTCTCTGAGACCTCCAGGTTCAGAGACAACCTCTTCAGCATTTAGTGTCTCAGCATCATCAGATGAGGAAGTTGTAGACAAATCTCCAAGTACTTTCCCTCTGTCCTTGACATTGCTGTCAAGATTCCCTTGAGAGTCTGTTTCCACATAATCTACCTGGCCAGGCTTTCGTATACTACACGTATAAGCATTGTGAGACTGTAAACTAGCAGCACCAAGTTCTACAACTACCGCACAAGTTTGATCCACACTAGAAATGCCTTCTATGGTATCACCTTCTGTCTGTATATTGCCTGAACCAACTGCTACCTCAGAGTTCTGGGGGTTGAGACATGGCATATTTTGTGACGTCAGCTCTAACCCTGTATCCCCAGAGGCTGTGTCAATCTTACATGGAGTCGTTTCCCCTTCTTTATCAACATCCTGAGAGCTATTATTATGTGTACCGCTGATACAACCACTACCATCTTGAACAGTCTCCACACCATGTAGCACCAAACCAGTACTTTTGTCTACTGCCACAAATGAGGAATCCGTACAATTGGTTACCACTTGGTCTGTGCTGTTGTCAATACCCGTAGCATCCGCTGTTTGGGAGAAAACCACACTCCTTCCCTCGCTGTCTACAAAGTTGTAGAGGTCAGCGCTGGTGAGACCCATGATTTGATACTCCCCATTGGGTCCCTCCACCACTTGGTACAGCTCTTGGGGAGCACTAGCATCAGTCGCATCCCCACACATCACAATACCTGTGTCATTCAGCACCACAACTTTCTCTCCCTCCTCAGCTGTGACAGCTGGTAGTGATGTCCCGACAGGAGGATCGCTGACCACAGTGGTGGAGATACTAGCAATGTTGCTCACAGCTTGCAAGGTCTCAAGTCGACCCTCTTCACTTTCAAGTCCAAGGTTTGGTGCGGAGGCTACTTGCGAGGATGCTGCAATACTACCGTTATTACTGTTGCTGTCGCCAGCAGATGACTTGTTAGTGCTGCTGCTGTTGGCAGTATCTCTTTCAAAGTTCAAACCAGCATCCTCATCGCATTTCAACTCTATCTCTGCCACAACACTGTCTCTTTCCAAGCTGTGGTCAAATTTAACCGATGGCCTGGATACATCTTCTGGTGGCACCAGGAACTTGAATTCCTGTTTAATAGGGCTCACCCCTGCACCCAGTTCCCAGCCGATTGTGAAGAAAGACTTCTCTGGCGATGGGAACATTGCTTTTGGTGGCGACAACGATGAGCTGGTGGTCGCTTTACGGGGTGACGTAGACATTGATGTTGAGGTATAAGTGTTGGTAGATGGAGAAACGATGGTTGAATATGGCTGAGTTTCTTGCTGCTGCTGGATATGAAGATGATGATGGTGATGGTACGTTTGATTCTCATCCTCTTGCTCTCTCTGCTGTTGTAATGGCTCTACTAAATGTCCAGCTTCTTGTTCAACCATACAGGCACCTACACCGGCAAGAGAAGACAGCTGGGAACCAGAGCCAACAATGACCTCGGCATATTGACTGGGGGATGACTCTGGGAGCTGTTGTCTCTGCTGCTCCTCTCGGCAAAGTTCTGCCTGCGTCAAGAGAGCAAACCAGCTGTCGTTTGTGTCCTCTCGGTGATGAGCAAACGCTGCAGCAGGGGCCTCACGGGGAAGATCGCTGTTGGTAGAAGAGATTACAGGGTCAGCTGATTCTGCTGAGGTTGAACTTTGGTGGTGGCTTAGGTCACCTGTCACAGGGTCACTGTTTTGACTTGACAAGACGGAAGTTATTGAGGCTGCAGGAGGCTCTGGTGGCTCTGCTGGTGTCTCCGAACCTGAAACCTCAGAGACTTGAGAACATTGCTGCTGTTGCTGCCGCTGTTGTTGTTGTAACCGTTCCTTCATCATCTGGATGTACTGGGGGTTGATTGCGTACACTGAAGTAGAGCTGCCTGGCGAGTCTGGATTGAATTCTGAGAAATCAGTGTCTGTCCCGTAACGTGGTGTCGCGCAGGCGGACGCTGCATCACTTTCGTCAACTAAAGACTCAAATCCCTCAACAGAGGGAGGCATCCATGCAGAGGAAGAGCTGATGGTAGAAGCAGCTGCTGGGGACATATCAACTCTCTCACACTCCAACTCCTTGTCCTTTGCTGCTTTAGGAGAGAAGCGTGATGTTGCTGAACTGCCTCTGAAGACAGGAGTGCTAGAAGACTGAGAAAGCTCTTGAAATATGTTTGAGCGCCTAGTGCTAAACCTAGTGGGCATTGCTCTCCCCTTTCTCACTGGCCTGCCAGAGTCAGCTTTCTTACCTCCTGAAGGGACAGGCGAAGATTTGGCCTTCCTGTGGTTAATCTGGGTGTCTTTGGATTGGTCTTCCGAATGAAGCTCCACATAACATTTGTTTGATGACACAGCATCACTATCTGTCTGAGATTCACCGTCAGCCCCTAAATGGGAAACTGCCTGCGCTGAAGAAAAATCATCGATGGAGGGCATTGAAAGTTGTTTGCCTTGAGTATCGGTATCTTCTTTAATCTGGTCTGACTGAGTGTCTAGGCCAGCGGCGGCTGCTGCCAACAATATCAATGATTTATCACTTCCATTGGCCTTCCCATTGGCTGTTTTAGAAGGGGATGACCGGGTTGAAATACCAAGTTCAGGGCTGGGGTCTTGTGCGATGGTTTTCGTTTTCTTTCCAGGCCTTCGCCTGTCATGATTGCACAAGGAGTCTGTATTGCAATTGTCAGCGCCTTCCTCTTCAGATGCTATTCTCTTCCTCTTACATCTTCTTCTTGTATTTTTCCTAGACGCATCATTTCCAGGCTCCTGTTCACTTTCTAAACTTGTCTCTGACTGAACTTCACAGGAACTACCCTCTCTAGAAACATCAGTGTTTTTATCTTTTTGAGATTCAAGGCTCGGATGATTTGAAGAAAGATGTTCTGCGCTTGCACGGCCTTTTCTTGGAGAGCTACGAGTTTCAACCTGTGATCCTGACTTCTTTGTGCGTGAGTTTGTTTTGGAACTTTTCGCAGGCCCTGCTTTTGCATTTCTGTTTCCTCTCTTCCCACTCTCATCAATGGTTAGCCTTTGGCTGTCGTCGCTGTCGTCATCACTATCGTCATCATCAGATCCTTGACGAGACCTTATCTTTTTGCCTAGAAGCTGCTCGCTCACTTCCACGCTCTCAAGACGCACAGTCTGAAGTCGCCAGAATCCATCCTCATGTAACTTGTACCTGAAAAGACATAAAGAGGAAGAAGAGTTATATAAAAAATCCTCTCCTTATATAGAAGAGTACAGTCTGAGTGAGACTCTTGCAATTTTTACACTATGAGGAATTGCTATTTAAAAATTAAAAATGCATTTATCTGAGGTACACAACGTTGGAAAGTTTCATGAAATTAAGAACACTTTGAGAAAAGACATTAAACCTATTGCTGATTGAAAACATAGGGAAAAAGGAAGAACCAAAAAAAAAGGAATTCTAAAAGTTTTCATATTATCGATTGTAAAGGGACAGGTCTAGGTCTAGTTCTAAATTAACTCTCAAGATTAAGTTTACTTTGGATTTTGAAAAAGATGCTTGAACGTTCTCTAAATTGAAATCTATTTATTTTTTTTTAAATTTATTTTATACACTTTATTAACTCCAGTCGGGAAATTTGGCTTCGTTACTCAGCATAAGTGTGTCGCCACAGAGCAGCGCCGTTAGGCAACAAATAAAAAAATCTAAGGTGAGAAACTTAGAAAGAAAGGTCTAGCAACAGCCTAGGTACGTTGTGTCCTCATCTAGACCAAAATTACTGTTACTGATAACTTCAATTATGAGTTTGCAACTTTTTCAGATTTTTATTTCAGCAACTTGAGAGTTTAGCATAAAAAATAACAAAAATTGAACAAATACACATACAACTGTTTTGTTTATTTTGTCCTCAGGTTGACCTATTGATTTTCCTTAAAATTATACTAATTTATAGTAAATAGGTGAATAGTTCTGAGTTGGGAATTCTCAGGAGTAATTGAGTTTATCTTTCCTACTCTGCTCAAAAAATTGTTTAATATTTAACATTTTTCAAGAGTACAAATAGAATACATGAGAACGCCTTCTAAATCATGCCCAACTCATTGCGCTTTGTTTTCTTATCTTCAGGATATATCAAGTTATATTTCTTTTAGAGTATACTTGTTTTAGCCTAGCAAAGAAACAGAAAAAGGGAAGTAATCCCATGCCAATTTTCGTACTGTTTTCTTCTGTTTGTGACAAAACAATATAGACTTGACTTTATCTCTAGTTTTACAAGTAAGGATGTAGATAATGAATAAAAAAAAAGTTTGTATACAACTCAAGCCTGATGAAAATTATTTTATATTTTTTACAAAAGGAATTGAAAGGTTTCCTGAAAAAAACTTAATACAAGCTGAGCTTTTTTTTATAAAAAAATGTTTGAAAAAAAAAACTAAAAAGTGTGTCATGGTTTTATTCTTTGTATTGGCTGCTACACCTTTACTGTAAGAATATTACATTTCTAACAAAATAAAAAAAAAAAACACACAAAAAATATTTTTACACAAATATTTTTGTCATGAAACTCTTAAAAAGGACAAATTTACATCCCCTTGTAAAGAAAATTCCTAACACAGATGACCAAAGCTTGTACTGACCGGAACCGCCTGTGTCCAGACGGCCAAGTGTAGGAGTGGACTTCCTTCAGGTGCAAGGTCAGGACAGACCCACGCTTGTAGTACTTTTGACACAGGTGGCACTGGAATGGCGGCTGGACAAAATAGAAAACAAAGAATCAGAGTAAAGGTTACAGTGAGATAGTTGATGTTATATTATTCTGAAGATGACAAACCTACACCAACTGGCTCCAATCTTTTGAAAACTTCTCTTTCAAAAATTTTCTCAGTATTTCCATACTTGCAATAAAAAAAAGATAAAAAAAAATAATGCATTTTATATGTACATATATATATATAGACCATGTGTTTTTGCTGCAACATCCTTAATGTACGATCCCGTCTTAATTTTCAATCAAGAGTTTTTCGGAAAATTTGTTCTAGAAGACACCTACTGATGAGAAAATTTGAGGAAAAAAAAAACTGTAGCGATTTTTTATGCTGTCTTCTTAATTATATCTCAGAATATTAGCTACGACACCTTCACTTTAAGACAAGGATATTGCTAACAGAAAAAGTGTGGCATTGCGATTTAGTGATAGACGCTTGGCTTGTGTTTTTACCTCGACTAAGAACTCCTCTCCAATTTTATTGATAACATATGTTTACCCCCAAGTTGTAGCTTAATTCAATACTCTAAGTTTAATATCAGTTCTCCAGAATATTGCTGGTAGCATCTTTGGTACTAAAATACTAGTACCATTTGGCTGCTCTAATAGGTTCTTTCTCATAACGTATAATTTTACCCTTACCTGCATTGACAAGACTTTTGAATTACTTGAATGACTTGCATTCTATCCCAATGAACTTTAAGTTGCACAGCCTCGTTTTAAAATACAGGCTTTCAAAGTTTAGTGGGTGTTCTGAAGTCAAATTTTATTTTAATTTTCAATATTGACGCTAAAGCCATTTCTGAACATATATATACACCTGATTCATTTTGAAATTCCAATATTCATGTGTTTAATTTTATTTGCAATGGTTGAAAAGGGCTTTACATTTTTAAAGTTGTCTAAAGCTTTAAACACAATTTTCTCCTTTTTTTGAAGTTTTAGGATACATATCTCTGCCGACTTCAAACTTCACACAGAATTATGATAAAGCTTTTCTGTTTGTTGTAATTGAAAGCAGAGAGAGATTAAGCTTTTGTGTGATATATACCAATATCTTACTACCTTCCAATTCTACTTAAGACTCCCTTTGATTGGTTGCAAAACAAATAAGAACATTTCTGTTGATAAGGTTTTCTCTTGACGATAAAGAGGAGATTTCACTCTGCTTTCCTGTAGCTTAAAATAATTTAATCGCATCAAACTATCCGTTGCATGAAACGACACATGAAGCATATTCACTAATTGATACAACTCCAAGTGGTGGTCAAATTAAAAAACTTGACATTTCCTGTGAAACTATTCTCAGGCTACATTAAAAATTTATATTGATTTATAATGTTTTTAATCATATATATGACAGCTTAAATTGATAGCTAAGAATATGATATCCTACTAAAGTTGAGTGTGAAAGTGTGCAATAACGTTTTGCAAGGACTGATTTGGTCTGTTTGTCAATGCATGTAAAACCAACACTGTCTTATAGTACATTAATTTCTGCGAAGACACTGTAACTGAGAAAAGAGGAATAAAATGTTATCTCAATACGACATCATGGTTGTCAAAAAACTTAAGAGCACTCCTTCATGAGAAATAGCCTTCAAATCAATAAAAAAGGAAGAGTCTAGTAAAATACAAAAGCAAATCTTGAGTCATAGCAAAATTGTAAAAAAAAAAAAAACAACAGATAATAATCAACAGCTCGAAAACATTTTTTTACCTTACACCACCTACGAGCAACCTGGAAAAATTGTAAAAACATTACAGGTTACACAACCTCTAAGGTACATTTTTGCAGTTAATTAAAAAATAATACTTTTTTTTTTTGCTGTAAATGCTTTCAAAGGAATATGCCCCTGAAAAGCTCAAACCTCTGACTTCAAATTCATTAAGAGCAACTGACTGCGAGATTTGTTTATAAGGTAGATTTTCAAGAACTAGACACCTACATCACCACCCCGCCTCTCTCCTAGATGCGTGTGCCGAATTTTATGATGCCTTGTGCCATTCTCCTTCTCAGCCAATTGAATTTGCTTTTTGATGTTTTGATTCAGCTTGCTGCTCGCCTCCTCCTCTTCTTCTTCTTCCTCCTGCTCTTCATCCTCATCCTCACTGGTAGCCTCATTGCTGTTTTCCTCCAGCGGTAAAGTTTTCGCCTTTCTCGCTTGCGCCCCGTTTGTCTCGCCAGACTGGGTACAAGTGAGCAAATGATTCCGCAAGTCTGCCGCTGTTTTAGCTCTGGGAAATCAAAAGGAATTTGGGGGAAGGAGAAAAAAAAAAAATTAAAATTGGTTATCTTTGAAATATTAAAACTTGTGAAAAATAGTCTAGAGAAAGGGTGTGATGATGTTTATAATCTTTCAACATGAACAAAAACAGGTGTGATGATCTGATAACCTTACAAAAAAAAAAAAAAAAAAAATAACCCAACAGGTTTTTATCGCAAAAGGTTACTGAGCTCATCATATCAATTTAAACACTGTTGGTTTTTTTCATGGCATTTACACCACTGGTTTAATGCTCTAAGAAAAAAAAAGCTTTTCTGTGACACCAATATCTGACTACATCTCAGTTTCGACTTAAGACTCATTTGGACTGGTTGCAAGACATATTCAACAAACTAATTGTGTAATGTATGAAAATAAATCTAATAATTAAGTAAATAATTTCAGTTCCAATCTTTAAAACCATTCTTTGAGTTATATCCCTTGGGCTATTTTATTTTATACAAAAAAAAATTAAAATTGTCGGTGAAAACCATAAACCATTTAGGTCTCATTTGTTTATTTTGCATATTTGGATATAAAACATCTAAGAGTTACAAAACTGTGAATCAAAGCTTTGTGACAGCAAACCATGATCCAATTAAGCTCACCTAACTAACTAACATGGTCTGAATTTTCAATTTTAGAAAAACTAAAATTTGACAATATGACAAAAAAGTCACAACTTTTCTTAGGTAATTTTGGTGTGCACCGCAATATTTAAAACACTGGGGAAGCAACTGATTCTGTCTTTCAGGGAAAAAAAAAGTTGGTCTTTGGACATGTGTAGTTCTGCCGCTTTAAGACAAAACATACTATGTGCAGAAATGCCAAAATCGTGAAGAAGATGAAGAAGAAGAAGAAGAAGAAGAAGAAGAAGAATTAGAAGAAGAAGAACGATGATAATAGTAATGATAATAACAATAACAATATCAGCACAATAGCGTGCAACAATGCTCATCTTTCTGACTAGTTTGAGCTTTCTATGCCAACAAATTCTTGCATTAACATAACTCTAAATTTATCATATGAAAGAACTTTGCGTAAATTTGGGTTGGTTTTTTTGGCTGTCCTGAAAAATTGTCCCTGGCGGACATACAATAGTCTTATTCAAAGGGCAGAGTTTGCAAATTGTCACCGACGACGGCAGGCTCATACTTGTAGTCACAGTGCGAGCAGTGGTAGGAGCGCTCCTCAGAATGTCTGTATCTCACGTGATCTCGAACACCGGACGGGGATGGACAGGTCATGTCACACAGCGGGCACTTGTAGTGATTCACTGAAATCAGAATGCAGCAGTGCAAATGTTACAGAGATGTAAAATAACCAATAAGAAAGAAAACTCAACACAGCAACAAATTCCTAGTCTAATTGAGTAACTTTTTAAAAAAGATATCATGTTATTAATGCCTAGTAATATAGTAGTGCCCCTGTATATCCAGTGCCCTTAAGGTTACTTGCAAGCAGGTGTCGAATAACTACTTGTTTGTTGTTTTTTTTTGTTCAATTAAATAAAACTAAATAATAACAATAATAAAAAAAATGATGATGTTTAAAGAATAATAACATTAACAACAATATTAATAATAATAATAATTTAATTTTTTTTTAAAGGCACCTTAAATTCACTTTTAGAAAAAGCTCAGTGGCACTATTACAAGGTAGCATGAAATGGACTTAAAATAGACATGAACTTTGGTAAGAGTGTAACATAAACCTGATACTGGAGACTAATACATAATCTAAAAAAAAACCCATAGATGTTAAGCTAAAACTTTGTAAAAATTAAATCTACATTTACAAACAAATTTTAAAAGTTTAGCTTGCCCATATTCTCATTTGCTTTAGATCAGGACTGTGTCATATAAGTGGTTTAATGACCTCACAGTGTAAGAAAAAAAAGTAATACATGTGTTTATATACAATGGCTTTATTACAGGAAGGCTGGTATGTTGAATCCTCTCCGCCGCCGCCTCCTCCTCCTCCTCTTCTTCTTCTTTCTTTTTCTTCAAGTTCATCATCATCATCATCATCATCATAATCAAGGTCAACTTATTCTTATTCTTCTCTTCTTCCTTCCTAGTTTTCTTAATCTCATTTCCTCTTCCTTTTTTCTTGCTCTCATTCTTACCCCCCCCCCCCCTTTTTCCCCTCTTCCCTCTTAAATTTCTCTCTCTCCTTCCCTTCATCTTACCTCTGTCTACCCTCTCTCCGTGCACATCTTCTGCACTATAACCAACATAACTACTACCACTACAATAGTGTTATTTTGACAACAACATAACAAACAGCCATTATAGTGCAAACTTTACCGTGTCGGCGCATATGGTCGCGCAGTAGCCTCTCGGACGCAAACTTAGCCCCGCAGTTCGAGCACACGAAGCTTGGACCTGCACACAACAATAAAATAACATAACCAAAAAGTATAATACTTGTGCTAATAAGTGCAAAAAAAAGACCTCTAACCCTATACCCCCAGTTTCAAAGAGTACAGTATTAATGTGTAACGAAAATTTAAGCAATCAGTGGCTCAGTGAAAAATAAGGAAATGGATATAGAATTGGATGGAAATTCGACACGATTTCTCTCCTCTCAATCTTTCTTTCTCCAGGCATCAACCAAAATCGGCTAGCAAGGCTCCCAGTCTCGACAATGTAAAGATGATTCATACAGCACAAAACTTTAAAATATATATTTTATATTCTACGTTTAAGCATAGACCAGGCAGAGAGCAAACAACCCAAAAAGTTAAAAAAAAAAAAACATGCACATCAACTAGATTCAAGCACAGGTTATTTTTCTCCATGCCCATAATGACAGACTGTCAGAGCAGGCACTGACCAGTCACTCAAACCCCGTTACTCTGGACATCAGGGTAGTGGACAGTCACTGGAGTAGTGCTGTTCCCCCAAGTGGGTGTCGCTCACTCATACCAGCAATTTCCAGCATCTTACTCTAATACCATCATCTTAATCAACTTCCATTTGTTATTAATGCCGAGGAGAGTAAATAACATTTTTATACAGGGCCCTATCGGTGGCATCACTTCGCCACGCCAGCAAGATCTTTCACCGCATGTTAGCAAGGTATTAAATTAAAGCCTAAGGGCTGTAACGAAATGTATGTAAAACAGTCTTTCCCAAAAAATTACACGTCGACCTGCAACGCCAGGGTTCGAACCCCAGACCTTTATGCACGAGAGCCAGGTGTCTACTACTTGATCGCGATGCCACACGCAGTTAAAGTCATGGTTGATGTGACAGTTACTTGTTACCAAAAGCCACTTAAAAGGGTTAGAACTGTATTATGAAATGTGACAGAATTATACAAGCACGGTTTCAAGATACAAGCACACTAATTAATAGAATAGCAAACACATACATATGTATAGCATCATAATGTAGTGGCATATGAAAAAAATGGTAAAAATATATAGTGCAGAAGTTGGAAAAAGGCAATGATGTAAGTATATGGCTCAATATTTTAAGATAGTTATGCAGTCAGAAAAAGAAGTTTGACCGATAACGAGAAAAAGAGAAGCTGGAAGAAAGGAGAGTAGTTGAGGAAGAGATAAAGAGAGGGAGAAAAAGTCAAAAATACAGAAACAAACAAAAGGCAATAATCAGACTTAGAGTGTAAATGATGGGAAAAAATAGATACAGAGAGGAATCGCATTGTTCTCTTTTATCTCTCCCTCTATTCTCCTTGGGTCACAATATATTTAGTCATCTCTTTCAATTGGCTTTCCCATCATCTGTGCCATTCCTATCTCTCTTTATATCTCACTTTCTTTCTATATCTCTCGACCTATCAAGAATATCAAATAGAACGCAATATCCAGCAACTCAGAAAGCAAGAGAAAGGGAAAAAGATGCAGAAAGGCACTCAGAGATATAGCAAGAGACAGAGACAGAGAGAGAGAGAGAGAGAGAGAGAGAG
>BMAT01011684.1:78575-93913 GCA_019649035.1 Elysia marginata | reverse complement strand
TTTCTTAACCTACGTCTAGATTTAATAGATTAGATGTAGACCTAAGATTAAAAATATCAAAATAAAACCCATTAAGTTTTCAACCTTGACTCTGGTTCTGCAATCATGTTGCAATTTTTATTTTAGCGACACCACCCGACGTTCAAGATTTTTTTTATAGATAATTAGATATAGATCTATATCTAGAATCGAGTAGAAATTTCGGTTTGACAAAATAATATTGATATTTATTTAGCGGACAAATTTCAATTCTTAAGATCTAGATCAAGATTCTACAATCTACATAGTAGATTTAGATCTATTACGTTAACAGGCGGTCGAGAGGCCAACAACTTGATAAAAATGGGCGGAGTTAAGCCCGACTCGCGACAGGACAGTCAGCACCTGAAATTCCGAAGCCCCTAAGTGGGCAGTAAAGGCATTATTTTGCTTAGAATTTAGATCATTGCCTAAGCCTAGGCCTAGTAGTAGTACATGTGTACCAGCCTGCTAGCCAACCCGACGCTAATAAGCGTAGAAATTGTACAGTGGGGCGGAGGTTTCGGGGGTGCCCAGTGCACAGTGTTGTTTTAAATGCCTAATGTAAAAAGAATGATCCGATTCGGATCTACTCTGTTTAATTTTACTCATTAGGTCTACAAACACTGATAAAAAAAAAAAAAAAAAAACACAATTAAAATTTTCTAAGACCAGTTCTTCAAATGCAGGAGGACGATAAATTTGGTTTGACAACATCAAAGAATGGACGTAGACGTACAAGAACCAGTCCTATTGGTGTAAGCCTGTGACAAACTGGACCCTCCAAATGACAAACTGGGCCCTATATTTCATATTATGTTTCAATCCTGGGACAGGACTGCCCAACTCGTCGTAGTGCGGTAGGGGTCTGCTTGGGTCACATGTTGCAGCTCTTAAGCCGTCAGCTTGTAGACCTCTTAACTTTCTAACCCAGATTTTTTCCAAAAAGTAGATGCCGCGGAGCACATGGACCAGCTGTGTGCTTTAGGAACATAAACCTGATGAAGGGCAAATTTCTCTGCAAACAGCACTTAAACAATACACAATAATAGATTCTTAGCAATGCTTGTGATGGCAGTCAGTCAAGATTGCCTTAAGGCTGGTGACTATATTTGCTGAGCGCAACTAATGCTTTATTTGCGGAGAAGATAACACCCTAAGACATTATACACACCGCCAAAAGAAACGCAACATCACAATGCTTTATTTTCTCGCTCTGGCTTGTGCTTGCAAAAGGCACTTTTAATCTTTAGTTGCTGGAGTAACAACATAATCTCTCCTTGAGTTCAAGTGTATTTCTGAGTAGGCCTACCGCGCGTGATTTGATGTGTCAGATTGAGAGGTTTTCAAAATAATACTATCAAAAAACGGAAATCCCACGTGTGCTAGGAAACCAGATCGCCGAAACTCATTAAATTTAGCTCAGGGGTAACTCCTGAGGTGCACAACAATAATGAATGCTAAATCAGAAACTGTTAGATTAAGGAATCTTTCAGTTCTGCATATGACCGAGATTGTTTGAAAATGGAAGTCAAAAGCGCATTACGTTTACTCCGAGGACGTCCCCAGTCAATGAAATCTCTGACGGAATGAAAGTAAACAGAGGGGTGATTTTTAGACTCAAACAGCTTTACATCAGAAGAGTTCTTCTTCGTTCTGGAAGACTTAGGGGCACCATCTCGAGACAAGATACACAACTTGTCAGAAATCAAGTGAACAACAGGTTTCAAGCTTCTGCTTTATCACGACAGAAAAGAAATATCGACGTCTAGTACTACTACAGAGAGAAGACGTTTATCTGCTCATCGCCCGTACGTTGATGTGCTCATTTGGCTCAGGAGAGTGTCGCTCAGAATTGTACCCGACTGCGCTCAGAATAATAAGTTATGATTCCCATTCTGCATCGACCATTCCGATGGCCATGTACCTATGTGAAGAACAAGCGGTGAAAAATACCACGGATATTGTACTACATATAGTTAGCAAACACGACAGACGAGCTTTTAGCGTTCTTGATGATGTGGAATGCTATCTCTTACACAATAGAAAGATTCGGCCGATGTGTTTCACAACAGGGCAGCAACAATATGTACAAACGAACGTACAGGACGTGCTTCATTTTTATGTGATGTTTGACATTATCACGAACAAAAGCTTTGCTTCTCAACAAGACAACACAAGAGCTAACACAGCCCAGTAACTTATACAAAGTTGTTGAATATTAAACTTAAAGTTTTGGAATAACCAGCCCTTTCGCAGAACCTTATTCCTATCCAACATCTATGGTAATACCTGTAGAAGGGATTTGACAGCTAAATTTATAAATCCCAAGGCACTGAAATGCCAATTCAAAACAATTTCTGTAGATTCACTTATTTTAATTGGACATTGGTGTGCTGCTGTAGTAGCTGCCTAAAGAGTTCACACTCCTGACTACATGTACATGTATTTGTAAGAGCCTGTCTTGATAAAAAAGTAAATCCCAAGTATTCTTTAACTTAGAGGATATGACTTGATCTGACAAAACTACTAAAAGCAACAGTGTAGCCTGTTCTGTGGGATTTTAATGGTCATATTTTTTTTAAACTACTTCAATGAGGGTCTTAGGCTTGCATCAGTTTTTGCAGTCACTGAAGCGTGCCAAATGGTTCGTCATTATCGTCATCAAATGGAGCAAAAAGTGTACAATATGCCCTTATTTGTAAACTAGTTCTTAAGTTAATTATTGAAATATACGATATTATGTTTCTTTCGGCGGTCAGTATATTTACAAAAAATACATAATGCATTTTGTTTTCCTGTCCCATTTCACTTTTCCAGTTAGAGACTACAAGGCTCTCTGTTTCAGTGTTGAACTCGTCTGCTTTGCATCAGCCATGACTGGTGATATGGCGGTAGTTCAAAGTATTTCTGTGAGCATGCCAAAACTGCATCACCATTATGCCGAACAGTGTAAATGAATCTGATGTTACAAGGAGTCGATATTTTGAAATTGCACTTTTCTGAGGTTTAAACATTAAAAAAAAGCATGAAATTATAAACATTTTGTGACAAGATACGCTCAGAGATTGGAAGGTTCGTGGTTCGATCCCCGGGGGAAGTCAAATCAAGGACTTTAAAATTGGTATTAGCAGCTGATCTGTCTTGTGTCTGGCATGATGGACTTAGTGCTAAGTCTGGTCGGTCCGGTGTCAGGATAATGTGACTGGGTGTGGTGTATGCAAGCGCTCCTTACATAACAGTGTGGCAGCACGCTTTCAATTGTCAACAGCGCCGTCTCTGATATAACCTTGTACTTGTAGTTGAAAAAGAGACGTTAAAACTCAAACAATCAACCAACCAACCGGGTCCAGACTATTCAAACCTAGATGATTGGAATACATTTATTTTCAAAAAGCCTAAAATTACCAATTTTGTCCTTCAGATGTAATGATTACTGTGTGCGGCATATTTTAGATAATTCGAAGTTAAACTTTGTTCACGTTGGGTTTGAAATATCCAAGCTGGAATACAGAAACTTCTTTGGATTCAATATACAGAGAAAAACAAGAATAAACCTACTTTTAGTTTTGAAAGAGGTTTTCTACAATTGAAGATTCTGACATCCTACTCTTTTAGACTAGTCCATACATATGTCTCATGTCCAGGGCGAATGAGTAGGAAGTCGGAAATTCTTTTGTAGAGAAAATGCTATCCTATTTTTCGTTTTTTTTCCTATATATTTCAAATCGACAAAACTTTTGATATCTTTCCTCAAAATGTTGATAATTTTATCACATTTTTTACATTAATTTGGAAGCTTAGAAAAACGTTAGAGAACAAAACCTTTGAAGGTGGTAATTGCCACATCCCAACATTTCATCCTGGACGTGAGACATAGAGAAAAACTTATAAAATGTAGTAAATTGGCGAGCGGTACACAGCTTGGCATTAATAAAGCTATCCCACAGACAGGTATACCTAGCCTTCTACCAATACCAATTAAAACAACTTGAATCAAAATGTAGGAACTTCTAAAATGTGAAGAAAAGAAGAAAACAGAAAATCTCATTTAGCATGGATTCACAAGAAACTCATGTACAAAAGTGAAAACCAATAGAGGAAAAGGGTATGAAAGCAGTAAATTTGGCTACGATTTATGAAACTGAAGCGATGTTAATGCACGTCATGATGTACAAGTACAAAACATAACAGCTTCACAAAACATATAACTAGAGATGCACAAACACTCTGAGAAGACTCTTTTAGCATTTATTTGTAATTGATAGTATTGACTTTGCTGATAGCAAAACAGTACTAAATTTCAAGGTAACAAAAAAAAAAATACCAATTATTTACAAAATCCAGGCAGCTTTAAGTTGCATCTTAAGACATCAACATTTCATATTTACAACAAAACCATTTTCAATTTCTTTAAATATTCACATTTTCAACATATCATATTTATCTTAAATCAGTATAATTATGCAAAACACACAAATGTTTATGAAAATATGCAATACATTAAATCTCTTGCACAAGCTAACCATGTTGTGTAGTTACTGCAATGTTTTAACCACGTCCACAACAATCTGTCAACACAATATTTTAAGTTGATGTGGCACAATAGATACCCAGCTCATACAAACTACTTTAATCGATTTAAATTAAAAGCTCAATAGCTGACTGCCCATATCCTTTGGATGACTTATATAATATCAGGTACCTGATTTTTATATATATTAAACGTTTCAAAAAAATTTTATTTTTTTTTATTAATTTTTTTTTTAGTTTCAAAATTATAGTAATCCCTTTCAGAAAATTTGGCTTCGTTACTCAGCAATACTGTGTCGCCACAGAGCAGCGCCATTAATGTCCCAACAGACCAGTACATTTGAATGCCACTTTTAACCCATATGCAAGGTGTTGCAGGCGCATATCACAAATTCAAGAATTGCCTGTAGCTGGGTACCCCTTTTACAGTTGGGTGGGCTGGGGAAAGTTATGGTAAATTGCTTTCCTAAGGCAATTGCAGCATGGCATAGTCAGGAATCGAAACTGTGACCTCAGGATCGCAAGTTCAACGCACTAACCACTCTGCAATACTGCCCAATAAAAAGGAACCCTAAAAGACCTAAGCTAAACTTAATCATTTATGTCTTAAATTAAGACAGAACTTTCGGGTGTACATTTTTAGAGAAACAGCCAACAAAAGAAAAAAAATATTTTGTTTAAATTTATTTTTTAAGATTGCATCTGCGAAATAGTAAAAACAAATGCACTAAGGTTAAATATTTCTCATTCCCATGTAAACCAAAACATTCATTTGTTTGTAAGTCTTTTCAAGACTTGATTTGTTTAACTTCTTCATCTTTCTTCATTGGGCTTCATCCTGACTAATACATAAGTATAAAAATCAAAATAAACTTGCAAACACCTGTGCACTTGTAGGACCTGTCTCATTGCTAGACAGCAAAACCAGACAACTATAAAATATTTTCAAAAAATTTTGGAACCAGAGATCTTACTTGTCAAACACTATCTCCAGACATAAACAGAACCCAGAACCCATCTAATTCACTTTGTGGAATTTGATCACATGACATTATATTTGTAACTTTTACCATCTTTATTTCTACAATATTCTCAATTTTCACAACAATTTGAAACAATTTTTAAAGAAAAAGTAAGCAAGCATTAAATTAATATAAATATGTTTTCGAAAAGTCCACCATATTACCACAATTAAAAAAATGATTATGAATAGATTATATGTGTCAATAAAGCCCCATAACTCTACCAATGTGCTATGGTTGATATCTCTTCTTAAAATGCATATACGTGTGCAAAAGTTTAACAAATTGGAGAGGAAGAAAAAAATTTCACAGAATTTTTCTACAGAAATCTCTGCAAATTGAATCAATCTAAAGAGTGCGCCACTGCTAAAAACAACATAATCCTGAACTTGTCTATGTACATGAATTCTTATTGGAGTTACGTGCAAAATTTGATATGAAAAATAAAATAAATTTCATTTTAAAATTGCTATTATTACAAAGCCTATACTGCCCGTACTGTGACTGAACATTAGTATAAAGATTACAATCACCAAACTAGAGCTTATGGGGACAATACAGGCAAGTACCAAACAAAATAAGAACATCAAAATAATTTGCCTCAAATCGAAATTATGTTCCATTCATGGCATATAAGCTGCATAACATGATAATGCAAAATTTAGCCTATCAGTAACCCTACAAATGCTTGGTTGAAATAGAAGATAATGAGTGTCAAAAGGTTAAATTAACTAAAAGTCTACCTATACGTATTCAGTCTCTCTAATTCTCATTGTCTTATAAGGATATGCACATATTTACTTTCATTATGTACGTACATGTATTTTTTTTCTCCTTTCCCATCTCTGGCAATGTATGTCTGCTACCATATTCCCAACTTTACTTCCAATATTATAAATACAGTGAAAACCTTTCAGTTAGAATATACTGAAAATTGACCAAAACTTTGACTTACATCCAAAGAATCAGGTTTTTAGTGGACATTGTATCTAACAACCTTGGACTCAACAAACTCTTGCATTCAAGTTTCAACAAACACTTTTCCTATTTAATCTTCATAAATTTTTTTTTGGAAGAGACTAATTTTAGACTGACCTCATTTTCAACAAACAAGAAGCACAACTGAAATTAATGGTGGATTTTTTTTCTAATAAGCTATTCACTTTAATATCAGCGCTACAACTATCTTTATCAAAACATAATACATGTATCAGAAGAATCCACTACCACTAACTTAAAAAAAAAACGCTGCACTATTTTTTCTTTTCTTTTTTCAGGTTTTCAAGGTTGAAAGATAGTGTAAAAGTACTAGAATTTTCTCTACTTGCTCATTTTGGGTTAGTTTAAATAGGCATTGTTTTCAAAGAATTTTGGCTTCAAAGAACTTTCTAAATGTTTCTGATAAGTTTGTTGCATCCGAGGTCCACTGTATTAAATCTACAGTGGAACCCTGTTAAGATAAACTTGCGTTTAGTATAAACCATAATTTTTGTTCCCCTTTCCATTGTTCCTTTATAATGTTACTGCCTCGTATAAAAATAAATAAATAAGATAAACCTTTTTTTTTTCGGTCAAAGAGAGATTTATTTTAACACAATTGCACTGTATCAGTTTTGGGCTCTCAGTGTGTGCTATTTGTACATACCTATGTTACCCTGTACTCACATACATGCTCAAACACAATTCTGTGCAGGTTACACTTTGGGTTTAGGATGGCAAATATATTCATTCATAAGGTGGTTATACAAATGTATAGACTTTGAATAAAGAGATTGAAATTAAAATAACGCCGAGTTATGAATACATATTTAGAAAAGCAAAAGAGTCAAAAGAGACATACCATCTCCGAAACAATGATTTATGAAAATTTAAATTGTGAGACTGCAAATTTGTTGAAAATTAAACAAGAGTCTCAGTAAAGCTGTGTGCATGTGGATTAGCAGATTACAAATTGGTAGGGCATATATATAACAGCTCTAAGAGTTCAAACAAAGCAAGTAAGCTATTGGCTTTATGCCTTCATCAGACATAAAAAAGTAAAAATAAGTCAGTTACATAAATAGGCACACAACTTACAATAAAAGAAAATCAGTAATATTAATATTATAAACAATGCAGAATATATGTAATGATACGAGTAAAGAACAAAATCAATGAAAATATTCAGATAAAAAAATAAGGGTGTTAGAAGGCCTACCTGGATTTAAAAAAGGACTGTCAAAAGAAAAAAGAAAAGGAAGAAAGAAAGAAGAAAAGGGTGATAGGGTAGCATCATAACTGTTAGGTGAATAACATAGTAAATGAAACAATGAGCAGGGGTAAAATGAAAAGAAATATCTATTAAAGATGAGAATTCATTACGCTAAAAACTGGAATACAAAGAAGGTTACACAAAAAATCGAAATACAACTAAATGCATATGCTAGGTCTGGAATTATGAGAGAATGAAAAAAAAATTAGCTCCCCTCCAAATTTTAATTTCTAGAGATAGCTCAAACACATCAAGATGACAAGCATAGAATAGAAGTGGTGCAAAATGGTGCCTTATAAGACAACTCAAAGAAAACGGCCAAAGGCTCCCCTCCAAATATGAGCGAAGGCTTGAGGCTATAAATAAAGAGCTCCATAACAGATTAGAGGGCAGTTATCTGAAAAAGTACCAGGCCAACTTACTGTGATGGAAGTAGAAGACAAAACCTTTTAGCAATTAAAGGAAAGAGTAAATGGATAGTATACTACTACTCGACAATTTGAGTGGTAAAACCATAGTGAAGAAACCAATAAACATATGGTGACAAGAAGCCACGATAGTAACTACAAAATAAACAAATGAGAAAAACCAAAAGCAAATGCAGAGTGAGCTAGAAAAAAGTTTAGTGCTTTAAAATGGCAATAGATACTCTAGATGGAAACAAATGACTTAAAAAGAAAGCAATAAACAGGGGCTGAAAACTTGCAGTAGATGGCCACACACAAAAAGAAAAAAACGAAGGTAGTGACAAACGAAATACCTCGAAGAAAAATTATCACTAGAATAGAAACCACAAAAAAGAGATAACTAAGTAAAGTAAGAAGTCATAGATCTGAAAAAAGGCAAAAGGATTCACAATATTATTTTAAAATGACAAAATTTTAAAGTGCTGGCGTTTCTGGCCAGTAACAATTTATTTGTGGTAGAAAATAATTATGTTGAACATTCATCCCTTCAGGTGTCAAACTACCGAGTTAAAAACTCAGCGGTTGCTCACAATCAAAGCGTGACTTAGTACCACCTCAACCAAGAAAGCTAACCTAGCAAATTCATATCAGTACAAATGTAAAGAAACTTGTAGATTGCGAAAATATCAGCTAAAACGGATCGCAAGATAACAAACCTAACAAGCATTAGGGTCAGCTTGAAGGATACTAAGATTGTTGAAGACAATTTTTGTTTTTTACTATTATCAATACATTATCTTCTGCATTATTTATAGTATTAATATTACTATTTTTATTTAATTGTAAGTTGTGTGCCTGTTCCAGTAACTGTCTTAAACATACTTGTTTCCTTAGAACACTTACAGCTGTTACCAATTTTAATTAGCAAATGAAAAGTTTAAATTCAACAAATCCAACTCAACAGGAAATTTCAGAAAGCGTTACCTTTTTTTTTTAAATAAGAAGTTGAGCAAATAGCATCAGGAAAACATGAGCATCATTAAAAAGTAATTCCATTTAAATAATTTCTCAAACTCACAAAATTTCACTCCCCATTATTTTATGTATTTGAATGGTCTGCCAAATTTCTGACATAAAATTAAATCCGAGGAAGATTCATTCTAACTATCTTGCAGCCCTACCTTTATAAATAGCTAGTATCCAATAATACAGACTTATGGCTGGAATGATTTACAAACTTATAAATTATATTAATAAATAAATGACCAAGCATAGCATGAAAAGATAATACAAAGAAGCAGTATAAGACAGTTGATGAGATAGAATTTTCCCTGGTAATTCTAGTTTAATTTATCAGTTCTTTCCTACGCTGCAGTTTATTGATGTGTACCTAACCTCCATTTTAAAGGAGAGAAATTCCATATTCAAAACAAACAAATAATTTTATTTTCACAAAAATATTGAAGCCAGCTCAAGCTGATAGACAGATATATAATAAGAATTAAGATGTACATTGAAACCCTAAAAATATAATGAGACTGTGAGAATTAAATACCGCTAGATTTACAAAATACAAAGCATATGCCAATACACCCTTTATAGTAGCCATGATTGGTTTAGATAAAGGTACTTTTGAAATTATAAAGTAAGGACCTACAACAAAATGCCTTTTTCAACCACATGTTCAGACAGACGGACAGAAGGAAAAAAAAAGAACTACCAGCAACACAAGGAAATATGTACAATTGGCATCATCACAGGTAAAAGAAATACAAGTTTAAAAGCTACCACCTTGCAGGCTATTTAGCGAGAAGCAAACCTTATTCTCATAAGTATTAGCTTATGGTGCAAGGGAGAATGAAGAAAAATATGAGCCTGTTCATTTTCAAACCTTTTATAACCGTCATTATGGAAGCTTGGGAAACTTCTCAACCAAATTTATGCATTCTGTACAATAAAATCAAGAGTGAAGAGCTCAAACAAAACAACCCAGATTCAGAGTCCCTTCTTTTATTCACTTTGGTTCAGTTCATTCACTAGCATGTGGACATAAAAGAACATTCAAAATCACCAACACAGCAATAGTTTTATTTCAATCACAGTTTTGAAGTGAATATTTTCAAGGCAGAATATTTATTAAGACAAAACAAAGACATTGGGCAAGTACAAAAATAAAAACATTATACCCCATCTAATACCATTAATATTTGTAATAGTAGCTTTACAAATTACTATATATTTTGAGAACATATAGTTTTGCCAAATTCATTTAAAAAAGGAACACTCAATTCTAGAGCAAGGTTTTATAACCCATGTAAGACTATGATTACAATCTTTCAAATTGGATGTAAAGTGAGTAGAGTTCCCCCATTCAATTAAACCAAGAAAAGGTTCAAAAACTTAAATTTGGTATAAATATTGTAGATGATGCACTGCACAGCCTGTATGGGTCATGCTTTCCCAGTTTAATATCAACAAACTATTTAACAACACACCCTATGTTTATTATTATTTGTTATAAGAGATACTGCTGATATAATCAGATAGCCACCCATAAAAAAAGGGTTGCACTTTCCATACAGGTATTTGGTATGATCATCAAGTTTGACCTCTGACATAACATTATAAAAAAAAAACAGGCTTTCATTTCAGCGAGGCTCCAATAATTTGCTGATGACAGATGTTTCACATCTACTCAAAAACAATTCTCTAGAGCTTTGGATAAAAGAAAGGACTATAAGTACCTACACAATGATTCTGAGAAAGCTTATAAAGTAAAAACTTTAATTGATGATATAAAGAAACGGCTTTAAAACAATAACTTCAACAAAAGAAAAATTTTTACAAATGAAACTGCTTTGAAACAAACCCAAATGATACTTTCCTTCCAAGTTAAAATTACATTCCTTGTGCAACAGTTACCTGCATTTCAAACCTAATTTGAAGTAGTTTTAGAAGAAGGATCAAGCTGAAGTGCGAGTTGTTTGTTGAATCTGGGAAGCCTCAGTGAAACCTGGAAGCCTTGAGTTGTGCTACAGACAACACATGTAAACTTTGAGACTACAGCACTTTTGACTCTATAAATCTATATATCCTTCCCTTATAAGCCACAGAAAGTTCATTTCTTACTGTGTGAAGAGACTTTATCGTTTCTACTTGATTTAGATTTAATTTTCTAAATATAAATTTTTTTTTCAAAGTGGTTGTATAGTATGTTTTTTTCTATGACCATAAATTAATAGACTGATGGTATGAAAATCAAAGGGCACTGTATGGATAAAAATAAACAACTCCTTAATTCAGCTGATTAGAACAGTTTTGATAGAGAAGTAACGATAAGACAGATAGCCCTGTAGTTTTCAGTGATCTTTCTTTTTAGTTGCAATGAATTGAAATTTTAATTAAAGACAGCTGGAAGGGGAGGAACAGGATGAAGTAACTATACTTTCAAAGTCTACTGTTTCTATCGTCCATGACAAACTTGTCTACATATGACACATCTCTCTATAACCCCTGACAAACCCCAATGGAAAGTTTCCAGTGTGCTTTGAAAATTAAGTTAAACATAAGACCAGGAAAAAGAAAAAAAATGAAAGAACTTGAAAGAAAAAGGTTGGTATATTTTATTATAGCATATGACATATTTTGAAGGTGGAAAGCAAGAAGAGCAGGAAACTAAAGATGTCATGGCATGTCAGTGGAAGGCATAGAGAATGAGCAGGATGATACAGATGGCAATGACAACGGCAATAATGACAGAGTCTCTTCGTTTGCGCATGTTTATCCGCTGGACAAGGCTGTTTATCACAGGAAACCGATCTGAAAGGTTAGAGGTTAAGGAAGGAAACCTACTGAGACAACAATGAGCTGCAAAACACTATCATTTCATATCTCCAAAACCTCAAGGACTTTAACGTACGATTAGAAGTTACTGGAGTTTGATTTTCTTAACTCTTAAGTGACCGGAGGCGTATACATGCATTGCAATTTCCAATGTGTAAAGAACAGGAGATGTATATATGCGTCAGTTTCCTATGCAGAAGGGGCGCAGGTGTAAACATTACAGATAGTCTATTGTTCTTCCAATCCATATTTAATTAAAATCAAGTTTTAGTTAAAGAACTTACATTTTTGTGAAGTTAGAAGTTTCGTTTTCAAAATGAGAAATGGTTTTATACTAAAATTTGATAAAAATTGCAAAAAAAATTGCAATTTACACCTAGATCTAGATCTTGATCTAGAAATTGAGCAAATGCAGGTGGTCAGGGTGTTATAATTCTCTCAAGTCTGGGAGTATTCATCTATTTTGGATTACTTTATGGAGTGTTTCCAAGTGGATTTTAGCACTTTCAAGGTTAGTTTCACACTGAATTTCAATTTTTGTTATGTTTTACTCCTTTTTACACAAGATCAGCTCAAATCGGTCCAAAACACACAAAAATTTACAAAATTCACTGACAAAAGTCATTGCAAGGAAGCATTATTCATCTTAGTACATTTCCAATGCCATTGCATAGAACCTTAAGCTTTTGAGAAAAAAAAATAACTGTTTTTGCTAACATCTACAGCCTAAGAAAAATTTTTGCATGCGGTGAACGATCATTTTCTTACATTGGCCCCGTTACCTGGAACAAAATTCCCATGTCAGTGAGGCAGTCCCCAACACTGGAGATCTTCAAAAGGAGACTGAAAACTTTCCTGTTTCAGAACTTTTAAATCTGTGTCGATTAAGTAACCCTGCTGATTGACCGTTCTTTTTTCACTATTGACATCATATTTAGGCGTGCGAGTTGAGATGGTTTGTGTACATGTGTATGTACCCTGTGTGTAATTTACGCGTCCAAGCATGTGAATGTGAACATTAATTTTCCCTCTACAGTGCTTTTTTATATCATTTCTAAAGATGTTATGCGCATAGAGCATTTTTTTTTAATGGGTTCAGCTACAGACTTGTATGATAGAGCGCAATGAGCACTATAAATTCTATTTATTATTATTATTATTAATTCAAGTATTAGAGCGGAAAACAGTCTGAGAAAATGACAGGTAACCCTTTGTCTCCAATTCAAAGCTTAGGTTTTTGTTTATAACCAAAATAAATGAATTTTAAGAGCGTTGTACATGACTCTGAGGTAACCATATTTCAAGTAAAAATGTCTTTAAAGGGTAAGATTAATAAGTGAACAAGAATCAAGAAAATTTGTATCCTTTCAACTTTAAAGAGCATTGTTCATTCATTTATCTTAAAATAAAAACGAATACCCTGTTATTGTCAGTTAATTCCTATATTCATTGCATGCAATACTACTGGAAACTTGCAGGCCTACAAAGAGATTTAAACTCATTTGCAAGATTTGTTACTCAAACCATAGCTAGAGGCTTATCATATTCACAAGACTCTATATGCCATAAGCTAGGAGATAAAAGTCATCTATGATTTCCTGGCTTTGTGGAATGATAGGATCATAAAACAAGGAAACAGATGAAAAATTTTACCAGTTTATTTACATCTATGGTTTAAAAAAACCTGTAGAAAAGGATACTAGCAAATGTGTTGACTTTTTGAGTGATGGAAGTCAAGAGCTTTCCTTGCGACTGGAGATTTTCTTTAGTGGCAATGGCAATGCTGGAACGAAACAGAATTAAATTTTAAAACTTAGCCTGCAGACAATAAAAGTACTTAGTAAACGCAAAGGAAAGTAACAGGAAAAAAACCAACAGAACTTGCCCTTAGAATTACTAAATATAAAAGTTTGGTTTTCAGTAGCCCACTCAGAGATTAAAATAAATAAAGACAAATCTCTCTTTCTTTTAATATTTATCTTTTTACATCAACCTTTCTTGTTCTCCTTTGTTTTTGTTTTTTTTTTTTATTTTTTTAATTTTCTCACATACTATTTTATTCTATAGAAAATCTGATAAGGAACTTCGTAAACTGAGAAAATACCTACATGATTGAATACACAAAGAAAGGGGTTGTGGCAGTATAGTGTCTATGGTGGTATAAATCATCAAGAGTTGTTGTGCCCAATATAAGAAAATGTAGCTTTTGCATTTAATAGTTTATAATAACAAAATAGAGACTCACTTGATCTGTTCATCCACCAGCCTCTCTGAGCTGAAAAGACAAAAAGAAAAGAAAACAAATCATCACAAAGACTCAAACTGGTTTCAATTCAAATTTGTTTTATATTATAATTGAGATGTCCATAAAATATAAATGCCAATCTCTACTGGGAATAAAATTAATGAATTAGAGCACACAATTATTGTTCCTGCCCGCAAGAAATGTCTCTGATTTATATCTACCACCTGATTGGTGCGGTTGTGTGTATCAAAAGTGCTCTAAGAGCATTTTATATAAGCTGGGCAACATTTTTTTTAGCGTCCTACACAAAGGAGTGCGCAATCTACAAGATGGATGGTGGAAATGATTGATGTTATACCAAGACACACTTGACTCTGCTGAGATATAGGTCGGAACTGGTTCAAAGATGAACTTTTTCAAAAGGAAAAATAATTTACGCTCTAATCCTCTTCCCAGTTCTGAGAATCGCACCCAGCTCATTTACCCTGTTCCAGAGAATTGGTTTTGCTCATTTACCCTCTTCCAGAGAATTGGTTTTGCTCACAACACATGAAACAATTTTTGTCTATTACCACAGTCAAGAGTTCTAAGTTGACTATTTTTATTTTATTGAGTCAGTATACGTAAAATGTGTAAAAAATAATCCTTAAATAGGTATTGGAGATCCCATTGTAACAGAAATATTTTTTATCACATCCTGAAACTCATACACTATTTTTCTTTCAATTTGATTTTTAATTTTTCTTGATTTTTTTTAAAGTCTAAAAGATAAGGACCGACGGCTTTTTAGGTGACTTAATAAGTCTTTTTTGCATTTGTATTTTAAAACTATTATTTCTTTTCTTTTTATAGTCACAGTACTTTACAAGTGTTCATATTTATATCTAAGGCAATCTTGTTCTATTATGTGTTAGCCCACTGTAATAGTGGATTATAGGCACTCTATAAATAATAATTCTTATTACTATGACAGACAACAGGTCATTATCTAGTGTTACAAGCTTGTTTCTTACTTTTCC
>BMAT01011684.1:53767-64007 GCA_019649035.1 Elysia marginata | reverse complement strand
CAAGTGCTAGCTGTTTAACTGTTATTCGTCTGTCCTGCATTATTAGTTCTTCCACAATGGAAACGTTTTTCTCAGTCACCGCAGATGGTGGTCGACCTTTGCGATGCTCATCCATCACTGACAGAAAACCAGATTTAAACTTTCTCAACCAATGTGTCACCGTACTGTAATTAGGGCATTTTTCAGCATACACTTGGACTATCTCTTGAGGAATTTCAGTAGAATTTGTCCTTTCAAGTAAAGGAACTTGATCACAGAGTAATACTCAACAGCCTCCATGGCAGACGCTTTGCAGACAATAAATAACAAGTTTCCTGTATATTGTTTCATTTGACGCGCTGAGCAGTGCGAAAACCAATCCGGATTTTCCCAAAATTTTGCATGTTATGTTTCAAATGAATGATCTAGCTACCCACAAAATTTCTTTACTCTAGAGAAACTGCTTCAAGGTCATGCTAAGGACATATTGAACTCCACTCGTAGATAAAGCACTCTTACTGTCTTCGCAATTAAAGTAGACAACAATTTTAAGGCAAGGGATAATTTCTTTGTTTACACACTCAACTTTACAAAAAATGTAGAGAGCAAAAGCCACACTGAACCTCTAACTCAAACTAAGGAGAACTATTACAAAAGCTCGATTGAACATTATTTTTAAATTCAAAATTGCTGACACCCCTAACATTTCATTCGGACTGAAAATTATTGATTTGCACAGAAAAGCAAAACATCTTAGTGAAGGACTTTTTCCTTTTCCCTTTCAAACAACCATTTATTTTTTTTTTTAATAAACCCGTTCACTGCTACACAAATCGTGCACCTGTGTGCTAGGAAAATTCCTAAGGAAGCACTGAGGCACAGGTCAAATTTGCTCAATTTCTGTAACTATGAGAGATAGATCCCTAAAAATCTATTGTTGATTAGATCTAGATCTAGAATCTGCAACTGTGTGGCAAAACCAAAGCGCGTGCCATGGTAGAGGTAGTCAGCTGGCCTTGGCTAGGCCTACACAGCACAGGCACGCGACTGTGTATGTAATTAACTCGGCTGCTGGGTATTCTTCGCACAAAAGTATTGTCGGTATTGGCTATGTTTGGTTCCGCAAAGCTTTGACCTTTCTGATAATACTACTTTTGTCTAACGAAAGCAAGGATTAGTTAGCTAGTAGGCGAAACAAAACTTGGTTTATAGTGCCTGTACAATGTACGTTCACAGCGCATTAGACCCCTGGGGCAGTATGTACATAGAGTAGTCATGTGGTTAATAAAATCATGATCAGTCAGCTTCAATCTGATAAACTCTGAAAGAACCTAATTTTCATATGAAATGCGTCATGTTTGTGAGCCTGTGAATTTTTTTATAGTGACTGAGGGAGTAATCTTGTTTTAGGTTGTTTGTCTTTGTCTCAACAGAATGCAATTTTTTAATTGCTGTAAATGTATTTTTTTCTACGCAACAACAAAAAATTTGCACATTTAAGAACATTTAAGTTCAGTATCATATAGAAAGCTAGCTGTATGGAGAGCAATAGTAGAGTGGGTGGCACCCTCACCCTAGCACATGCAGGGGAAGAGAAAGGTGGCTCCACACTGGTCTTACCTCGAGTCTCCCTGAGCGCTTGAGGAGTTAGTACTGAGAGGGAGGCTGCACAACACCAGCAGACAGCAAGGAGATATTAGTTTAGTGACTAACATTCAATGGTGGAAAGTTTATAATTCTTCATGAAGATATTGACTATGTAGATTAATTTTAGTATTTAGCTATCAAATATTTTTTTACGTCATATGAAAAGATAAATATTACAATCCCAAATAATGCTGATACCACTTCACATGGAGAAATGTCACATGTGCCAGTCAAAAAAAAAGAGGAGGGGAAGGACTTTATCTCGTACAAAGATTCAATGGTTCCCCCAGCCCCACTTTTTAACATATTCATTGCTGATGTATATCATTTCATACCACACACTTTTCCACGTTTGGCAATAATTTATCATTTATTCTTTTTCATACTGTGGCTGAAATTTGTCCTTGGAAAGAAACTTGTGCTACAGTACATGTGATAATTAATTGCCATATAAAATAGAAAACTAGAGAAAGATAACAGTTTAGAAGTGAGAGAGCGGGAAAAATAGCAACTCCTCTAGAGTTAATTAAAAATCTACATTCTCTAAAACACTGATGTTATACATGTGATATATCAAGCTAATATAGTTAAATGGGAAACAAGTCGCTCTAAGGAGCAGAAGCACAGTGTTACACACAAGATTAGAAGGCCTGAATCAGTAAACCGAAAACCATGCCACAGCACTGTGTGGTATGTTTGATAGCATCCATTGATACAGCATTCAGTTAACTTCAGTCTCTACATCGGCTGAACATTGAAATTTATTAACACTTATAAAGTCATAATGTTTTACAAAATCATGAAAGATTAACTGAAATGAAGCTGCTACTCAGTAGTCATTAGCTTTTGAACAGTACTAATGTCAATAGGAAATACAGTATTTATACATTGTTGTTGGTTTTTTTTTTTTGGTGGGGCTGTTTCAACTCAGCTCATTTCTATTCTTGATATCAACCTCATAAGTCAAAAACTTTTTGGATAAAAATTCTTTCATGAAAAAAGAAGAAAAAAAACTTCTAGCCTTAATAAGTCAAACTACAAAATTTTTTAAGAGGGTTTTATTTCTACAGAAATTAAAAGTTTCTTACAGAGTTTGAGACTTTTTGAGAAAATGAATGAATATGAAGAAGTAAAATGTCCAAATCTTCTACATTTAGACAGCTTTTAAAAATGATTTAAAAAATCAGAAGGGACAAAAGCTGTCTAGCCTGGGTAAAGTGTCGTGAGAGAATTTTAAACCAAAATGAATTGAAGATTTCTGCCTTTTTTTTCCAACATAAAAAATGCCTTCACTTCATTTATAAAAAAAAATCACTGATCATTTGGTTGAATGTTTTGTGAAAATACCATTTTGAGTTTTACATAAGGCATGAAAGATGCTACTGACACTGATCAATTTGAAACAAAGAGCGTTTAAAAAAAAAGATCAGGTGCTTTTTAACTTCAAAGTCACTTTTTTTCAAGTTTTAATGAAAGTAATAAGAATTTTGGGTTTTTAACAATGAATCCCCTGAATGTTTTAATGGTGTCAGGGAACAACAATCTATGAGACAGCTCAGTGTGATCAGCTTTAAGATACAATATGTTTCAACTTTTTCTTTTTGATCGGAGCTCTGTACATGATGCCTCTTTTCTGTAAAAAGCAAAGCCATTAATAAGATTTTAAAAAAGATTGCTGCATGATTATTTGCTGGCTGTAAAAGAGGAAATCCACATGGGTTCAGTCGAAGTTAGTACATAAGCCAGTAGATATTAATACAGCCTTTAACAAAAAACACTTAAAACCTCAAAGTTTAATACTTTTTAAGGGAAGGAAAAAAGATATTAAATTTGTAAACAAAAGTGAGCTACTATTAGATGTACTTTGTCCTTAATATATTTATATTTTCTTATATCTACTCAATGACATAAACAAAATATTCACACCCACTTCAATTACAATTCTATATAAGCCAGAATCAGTAATCTATAAATTGTATAAAAGACACTTATTCTGCTTTTTCCAGTTTCAATTTTCCCTGAAACAGAAGCTGTTCATTTTAACTACATTTAGGGCACAGCAAAAAGTTTATTATAGCAACTTAACTCACAGAGGGATAAGAAGTCATTGAAATTTAAAAAACTTCTATATGAGATAAGGCAATTTTTTTTTTTGAAGAATTTATTTTTTTAAATTTTTAAATATAAAACATAAGGCCTTGAGAACTTCATTTTCAAACACATAAAATTTCATTGTTCCGTTTGAAAGGTTTCCACTATTTCTTGTAAACAAATGCAAAAAAAAATAGTTTGGTAGTTTTCATCAAAAGATAACAAACGTAACACTGACAGTATCAACAAATGAAGCAAAAACATGGCAGGGAATGACTGATTACCTGTCAAAGTCTCTGTGAGACGAGTAGCTGGTACCCAGCTTGCTAAACGAAACCAACTTGAGGTCGATCTCATTTTCAAGCTGCCTGGCCTGACGACGTAAATCTGAAGATAAATTATAAAAATTCATAACACTAACTGAAGAGTTTGCCACAAATTAACCAGGGCTGGGCAGAGTACCCCAAAATTGAGTACTTGTTTCATTGAAACTTGGTATGTTTGGTACTAAATATTCTCCCAGTTCACTTCATGATACTTAAATTACAGTAGCAAATGGTTTAAGAGATTTCAACCATCAAAATTGGCCATAGTTTTTTCATTTAACCTGATGCCTTTATTTCGTCCAAAGTACAGCACCTGGCCTAAGACACGAAGTGGCTTTGCTTACTACCATCTATGACCATACTATACATTTGATTCTGATTAGCTTGTACGTGGAATCACATACTTGGTAAACTCGCTTTTAGGATCCTTTTTTGACAGCAGCAGCAATCCTTTTCCTCTTCTTTCAATATACATTTTCCAAATTTAACATTTCAAATACCTAACAGCATGTGTACTCCAGATCACTATGAGATAAAAAAAATCTCCTTACATGTCACAAAAAAACCCCACAGAAACCTTTATATATGTAAGCCCTGATAGCTTTTGCTAAATTATTTCTTAACACAACAAAACACTAGAAATAACTGGGCCACAAATAAATGTACTGCAGGGCAAGGTTTTCAGTAATTGAGTTCTCCAAATGTCATACCCATGATAGGGCTCTGGACAGCTCTTGATTCCATCCATTTTTTTCAATTAACATGCATTAAACAAACAACTTCACATCAACATAAAAATACAACAGAACCAAAATGAAAATATCTCAACTGGTGACACAGCACACTAAGATGGCTGACAAAAGTGACATTTAAAGTAGACAGTAACAAATTCAGGCATAAATTGTTTTTTTTTATCCATGAATCATAGGTTTACAGGCATAAATTGTTTTATTTGATCCATGAATCATAGGTTTATTG
This sequence comes from Elysia marginata, assembly GCA_019649035.1. Classification (NCBI taxonomy): domain Eukaryota; kingdom Metazoa; phylum Mollusca; class Gastropoda; family Plakobranchidae; genus Elysia; species Elysia marginata. Next base: position 58,986 of record BMAT01011684.1, on the reverse strand, counting down.
CCCTAAGAGATTTTTTAAAAGTTTTTATAAGTTTTTGCTATTAGTGCTAGTAGGGGAGTCCACAGCATGCTCAAGCCAATCCCAGGCTGGGCTAAAAATCATGTAATCAGTTTGTCTATGCCTCGCTAAAACAGCCCACATCCATTGCGCCAGGCATTTGAAGGTATGCTAATTGGCTTTGAGGATCAATGGGGTAGGTCAACTGGTAGACTGCTACAAACAAACTGGGCTCCAAGTCTTAGCCTCTTGTATATCTGACCAAAAATGTGCATGCAGGAAAATTATGTAGCCTGGCAAACAAAGCTGATGTCAGGCTAAAACTGCCTCACTTGCATATAAGCCCAGCCTGGGACTAGCTGAGCGCAGTGGATGCGGCACCTTAAGAATAGCATTTTAAGTTAGATGTAGGCATCTTGTCTGGTACCACACTATAACCACCTAGCTCTACATTCCTATGTTCGAGACTGTGCTATAGATACCAGGCTATTGTTATAAATGTGCCTGTGACAAAAGGTTGTGTGGCTGGTTGCGAGTGATGTCAAGTCAGGCTTTGAGGCTACATAAAATGTTTCAGAAGTAAAACTATGTTGATTAATCTTGCTTGAAATATGCAATTGGCTGAAAGCAACATTTTGAACAAAAATAATTTTTACAATTATACACCAATATTAGACAGAGTACATATTCCATTTTGTCGAGAGTGATTCTGACATGAAAAAGTCACACTTTTTGAGTCACAGGTGATTGCTTTGAGAGTATCTATAATTTGGTATTAACAACAACACGTCCACTGCTTTTTAGCTAGTTATATATGAATTCAATGGGATCTTGGCAAAATTAATATGAAATGTTGGCAAGGTAAAATATTCTGCACCTGAAATTGTCTTTGACGCAAAATAACGTTTTGTCACAGCCTCAAATGTCCATGACCATGCTGTAGTAACCAGACTATTCCTATGAACCGAGTTATACTTATAGTCACTGCTTTTTTTTAAATTCATAATTTAGACTTGCACTTCCAAAAAATTTGTATCTAAAAAGGAATCTGATAAAGCACTTGTACTAGGAAAGTGGGTTTATCAATATTCAAACAAACTCTAGTCTAAATTCTGTTTCTTGGTTAATATAACATTTTATGTGGATCACTTTGATCTAAATCTGTGATCATTTAAATCTTTAAATCTGTATGGCAAATTTCAAATCGACTGTGGATGCCATCTTGAAGAGATGAAAATTTATGTGAATGGTCTAATTTTTAAATACAGCATTTTCCTCTCCTTAAGTTAAAATTGAAAAGTTACAGGCTATTCCTGGGAAACGTTGCATGAAATGAAAAAAATGGACTCAACAAAGCTTAGCACATCCATGTTTTGTAACAACTGACACAGACAGCCCAGATACGCCTCAAGAAATGATGCATTATTAATATTAGAGAGTGAGAAAGGTCTTTTAAACTGTACACAATGATGATACTGATTGTGAAGTTAGTTTCATAATATTAATTATATGAGCCTTTGTCAAAAGTTGGGACTAAAAGTGTGACGGATAGCATAGAAAAATTTTTCAATTGAGCATTTTCTTCCATACCTACAAAGTTAGCCAAATCATGGCAAATGTATGGCATGGTGTGTTTCAAAATTGTGATATCTACAATTTGGTGTTGATGGCCGCGAACAAGTTTGTTCATAACAAGATTACAAACATTTATTAAAAGTACAAACTGAAAATAATGATTTCACTAAATGATGATTGAACACAATTTTAAATTGCATCTTAAACTGGGACAGACTCTTTGAAAGCGCCAGAATTTTTTTATATGTATAGAAGCTGAAACCATTTTTATGTCATTGTTATGAACAACCCAATGGACAATGGGATGGAATTCATTTTTGTTAATATTTTGTACATGAAAAAGGTTCAATTGAAGTATAATCTGATATGATGTACTGCAATGAAGAGAGACATGTTCGAAGCTTTTTAAGTCAACAAATGTATTTTTAAAACTCCTGGGTAACAAATTTGATTTAAGTTCATAACTGTTATGTCACTGAAGGTTTATTCTTTTAAACCATCATGACAAAAATGTCGCAGACAGCTGTGAAAATAATTACATCCCCAATTTTCTTTTTTAGTACCTGATAAGTCCCAAACATTGAGGCTTTTCAAATCAAGATGTATGCCTCACTTTGAAAAAAAAAAATTATTTAAATATTAATTTGTGTTGGTTTTGAGATAAAATAAAGTTCGTACATAACACGACGTGAAACATTCCAAAAAGTTGCAAAATTTTCCGAGGTATAAATTCTATCTAAACATGAATGATGAATTATTGTTTGTACCTAAGAGTATCCACAACCTATTAGAAAGGTAGCAAAATCATTTTAAGCAGTAAAAAATAATTAGCATATATATATATATCTATTGCAACAGTATGAGTATTCTTTTATCTAAGTTTCATATACATATAAATATATGGTATTATATACTTTTAAAGTCTTAACCACGATGCACGTCCCTTGTCATCATTTTTGACATTTTAATTGTTACTTGCCGTTCCAATTTCTCTACCAGCTCAACTCTTGTTGTAACATCAAATGGTCCAAAGGCCAAGTTATTTATTGAAAAGAAATTGAAATTTGTCCTTCAAAATTAAATCTTATAAATACTAAATACCTTTTCAGGGTTTGTTCATAACTATGGGTTTGTTCATAACACATGGGATTTCAATGATGACACAAAGAAATACTCTTTTTCAAAAGCTTCAAACTCTATGTGTTCTTTTTGCCTTGAAACAAAGTCTAAAATAGCAAAACCAAACAATTTTTGAGACAGTTGCGGCGTTGCCAATATTATGACATCCATTGGTTTGTACATTTATGACTCCAATGTCTCTATTTAATGACATTAATGATTTTAAAGAGGTTTTGACATGTTAGATCAAATTATGATAAAGTACTTAAGTAGATTTCCTACAAAGGCCAAACTTTAAGTAGAGCTCATAGTCATATAGATCTACTTGTTCTCATGTTACACCTTGACTAAGAAAATTTTCGGTGGTTTTAGTGGGAGGCATGTATGAAGTAAGAATTTTGGTCAAATTATTAAGACACAGGTTATAAACTTAAAACTTTCAAACAATTATATTTTTTAAAATTACTTTGGACTGAAGTTTGCTTTTGGTAAATTATGGTAAAACAAACCTGAAAAAAGCATCCTCAAATTATTGTTACTTTAGCTTTTGAAGTTAAAGCACGTCAAAATAGAACAATTTGTTTTTTTTTTAGAGATTTCTGCATGTGCACTTGTTACATAAAATTTATGGCCGTTTCTAATGAATAAAATACTGTCCATCACCTCATGGTTGTTCCTGAGCATTGAAGCTGCTCATGCAGCTTTCGGAACATGTCCATTTGTCAAGTTAGTGTATTTGTTTGATGTAACTTAAATTTTGCTTTGTCATGAAAAAATGATCAATTAAAAATACTTCCAATCAAATCCACCACCTTTTGGCAAAGCTTCATATCTGAAACGTTCCGATATATAGTAAATGTCTGACTTTTAATACTAATGCAGTCTTAAATCATTTTTATAGATCTAGAATTAGTCTAGATCTAGATCTAGACGGTCAAATTTGTCCCTTTTTTTTCAAAACAGCAAACACTTGAAACAGAAAAACAACAACCTTTACTGGTTTTTGTAACAGCCATTGCAGTACAAGTCATACCAAATTTTCTGTTGATCTAGTTAATTGACATTTTTTTTCAAAAGGTTTGATTCCAAATCAAAACTGTTCAAACTGAAATCAGAAGAGTAAAACTTGCAATATTTTTTAAAAATTAGAGAAGAATAGAGGTAGAAATCTAGATAGTAGATTCTAGAAAGATCTAGAGATCCATATATACGAAAGGCCTAGATCTAGATTTAATCTAATCTAGATATCTAGATCTAGTTCATTCTTCTAGATTTAGATCTAGAATCTAGATTAGGTCTAGTCTACTCTAGACAAGTCACTGAATCATTGACTAGATATAGATATAGATCTAGATTAAGCCCGCTTTGGGCAGTACTTTTGTATAGGAGAGGAACATCTAGATGAACACCGGATGCATCGGCAAGTCAGGCCTAGTCAGTGGCGTTGAAAGTAGACCATGGACTTTAGGAAATTAACAGTTGTTGATTTTTCTTTATATATTTTCCAAATGAACATAAAAGTAATAAGAGAAAAAAAACTCCCAGGAGAAAAATACTGAAGAAAAAAAGCACACACTGGGGCTCGAGGCAGCCCGTGGCCCGTTGCATCGAGCCCATGAACGAGCCTCGTGCGTCCTTAAGTTGCGCATTAGCTCGGCCCATGGCCCGGCTCGGGCCAAACGGGCCCAAGTGTGATCAGCCCGTCAGCCCGCGGGCCTGAGAATTTTATGATTGGCACGGGCTTAATCTAGATTCTACTAGATCTACGTACACAGATCGAGATACGATTACAAATTGTTTTCAGTTCGAGGCTAGATAGAATTTATATATTTTCTTTACACATAGATTAATGGGATTTACAGAAGGATCCACATTCATCCTCAAATGAGTATGAATTTGATCCTGATCAAAATACAGGATTACGAGTAACCTAGTTTCACATACCTTCCCAAAGGTTCCCCATATCTGCCATCATAGTTTTCTTCATGATGTTGGCAACTTCTCGCGAGAGAGCTCTACTGAGGGTGGTTTCATTAGTAAAAGATCAACTATTGAGCTTTTCGTTTTAATCACTTTTTAACTTTTCGCTATTTTGTTTCACGCCAAAGTTTGAAATATTTTTCTATTGGTGACTAGACTAGAAAAAGTCGGGGTGCTTCTTTAGAAACATGTTTGAAAGCTCTGTGAATATTTTCCAGGTATAATGTATTTTGGGTGACATGAGAAACTGTTGACACGATTTCTGTACCAGACAGATGCAAGAGATAAATATTTTTTTCCTTGTTTTGATTATTATTGTATTCAACATTTTCCTATCTCGCGCCACCATGGTATAAGCTATACATGTTTCTCTAAATATCAAAGCGGCGGATGTCGACGCTACTTTAAGTCGAAGGCTCGAGTCATACTAAAGACAGACATTTCGAGCATTTCCACTCAAAGCATACTTCTCTCCACTGCTAATTTCATACCTTTAAAATCTTTCACGCATTAGTAGTAAGATAAGATAAGACGAATCTTTATTAGTC
>BMAT01011684.1:39169-50685 GCA_019649035.1 Elysia marginata | reverse complement strand
ATTTGACGGAGGAAGTCTTCACCATTCTCATCAAATTTTGCCAACAGTCTCTACAGATTTGCACTCTTTGAAGCTTCATCTGAGGCGTTAGCATTCTTGGGACCCATCGAGCAGAAACTTTCCTGTATCCTAGGAGATTTGTGATGATATGGTGGACCCTCTCTTGAGAGATCCCTATTTCAATACTAATGTCAATCTGCTTGACGCGGCGATTTTCACGAATCAACTGATCAACACAAGATTGGGGCTTAGAGTCTGACGCTGACAATGGTCGACCAGTACGGCCTTGATCATGAACAGTTGATTCACTGGGATTCTCTTCCCTTGAACGCTGTGTCCATCGTCTCACAGTACTTACATCTAAACACATTTCACCATATACGGCTTTCATACGAGAATAGATTTCTATAGAGCTACAGCCTTCTGAAGTCAGAAATTCAATCACAGCCCTTTTTTTAAGCGTAGATCCATGGAAGACGCCATTTGTCTTTCCTCTGACCGCGTGACACCACCAAGCTTGATGACGCGCCACATTTTGAGCTTAAATGACGTCATACGCAGATGCAATGTTGCGCACATGTAGACAAAGGGTTTGAAAGTATTGATGCCAAACTAGAAGATTCTAAATTGAAAACCCGATAAATTATGGCGTTGGAGGCAGAACTTTTTAATATGCCCTCGTATGTGTCGATCTATATATCTAGAAGTAGATTTTTAGGTATTTCAACAATTTAGACTTTTGTGATCGTAGACGACATTTATGTGTGTCTGACTAATATTTTATTTCTATTAATAAATTAATAGGCATACCTATCTGGTATCACAGGGCAGTGTCCTGGATCCAATTTTGTTTGTTGTTTATAGATGTTAACGACATACCAGAATAAGTGAGCAATAGAAAAATGCTTGTTGATTATACTAAAGCTTTTCCCCTTGTGAACAAGGATCAAGATTGCCAATCATTCCAAACTAGTTTAGATGCACTTCAAGAATGGTCAAATAATTGGCAGTTTAGATTCAAATCAACAATGAGTAAAGTCATGCAACTGGGTAACACTGATATACTTGGGTGTTCATTCCGCCACCAAACTGACGTTTATGACAAGGCGGTAATAAAAAAAAAAGCTAACAGACCTCGTTCGGAAGTCCTTCGCGTTTAAACAAAAGTTTAGTTTGACAACACCTCGAATAAGTAGTTCTGCGTTTGGTCGCCAATTAACAAGACTGTTGCCTCACTGGTAGAAAATGTACAGAAAAACACTACTAACCCGTTGTCATGCATAGCGAACTTCTGTGAAGAAGATATACTGAAAGCTCTTGATCTTCCAAGTCTCACGTACCGGCGACTTAGAGGTGATCTAATTGAGGTCTAAAGCTCACTTGCGGACTACCAGGTATGCAATGTCAATATGGAAAATTTGTTCCTGCTTAGTTGTGAAACAAGAACAAGAGGCCTTTGTTACAAATTCACTAAACAGACTTGCCCCCTTGATTTTAGAAAGTACTTCTTTGGCTTGAGGGTCACAAATACATGGAATAGTTTGCCTCAAAACACAGTCACTGTTTTTAACTTAAACGCCTTCAAAACAGCATCTATGGATTCCTCAGGACTACGAATATAGCAGTACGTTCCCACTACAACCAGTGTTTCAATTCTCTCAAAGTGGTCGAGATTTAAAACCTTAAGATCATCGACGGGTCTTGGACCCTCACCAATGGGAATTTTTGTATAAGAGAAGAGCAAAGAGCAAACCAGAGATCTTTACACCCCCTTCATCGACCTCGCTAAAGCCTCGAGTCTATGGCATATCCTACCACATATAAAACACCCCCACCCCCAATATGGCACAGATGATACTATGCTTCCATGATAATTTGAAGGCTGGTTTATGAAATGGAAAGGAAGAAGACGATTTCTATGTCTCCTATGAAGTAAAACTAGGATGCCTATTTGCCTGAACATTCTTCTATTAGCTTGATGCTGCTCTCCACCTTTAAAGCCACAGACCCAGGCATTCAGATCTCTTACAATGCAGACGGGGGAATCTTTAACCAGCAACGCCTGAATGCAAAGACAAAAGTCACATCGGCTCTCGTTCGTGATATGCTTTATGCCGATGACTGTGCTATTGTCGCCCACGACGAGTATGATCTTCAACAACTTGCAGATTCTCTCTCTGCCGCCATCAAGCACTTTGGGCTGACCATCGGTTCTTAAAAAAACAGAGGTGGTATTTCTGCCTGCGAGACGATGCATAACTAGTACGCCTGAAATCGAGATCAACAACAAGACTTTCAAAAGTTACCCAATTGTGTCGCTTCCTTCAAATATCTCGGAGGTATTCTGTCGTCTTCCAACACCCTTGACAACGAAACATATATTCGACTAGTTAAGGCAATTTTGTCCTCTGGTAGTATGCAGAAGCGAGTTTGGAACGAGAATGTACTGAGCACAGATACTAAAAGTGCAGTGTGCAAAGCCGTTGGTCTGAGTGCATTGGTGTATGGTTACGAAGCTTGGACACTTTACCAAAGGCATGTCAAGCTTATAGACCAATATAACCAGCGTTGTCTGCGACGCACCATGAACATTAAATGGTCCAACAAAGTATAAAATGTGGATGTGTTCAAAATAGCCGAGAGGGAAAGCATCGGTACTTTGGTACTATGATGACACGTTTCCAGTTGAAATGGTCAGGACACAGTCTTGGTGCGTATGTCTGATGACAGATTGCCAACACAAATTTTCTATAGCAAGCTTGCGGTGGGGCACAAGCTAAGAGAAAAACCGACGCTTCACTTCAAAGACACTCTGAAAAAGTTGCTCCGAAATTGCAAAATCGACACAGTCCGCTTGGAAACCACCGCTTCAAACAGATCTGCCTGGAGTTGAATTATCAGAGATGGAACAGCTGCTTATGAACAGGCCAAGTGGAGGGTGTGTGCAGCAAAGACCGGAAGTGAGTCTGGTGAACTTGATGTTCAGTGTCAGGTTTGCGGTCGCCTCTGTGGGTCTAACTTTGGACTCAGATTCCACCCACGGGTGCACATGAAATAAGGGCTGGCTGGATCTTATCTTTTACTATAATCAACTATGTATATAGTTTAGTAAGGGTCATTCTTATTGCTGTATAGCTACTTTATTTCCGTAATTTCTTAATTTAAAAAATACATTGTATTGGGTGTTGAATCGGAAGTTACACTATAATGAACGTATTACAAAAGGTTCAAAGCAGGAATGTGAAATATTAGAACCCTTTAATGAAGCAGAAGAGAAGAAAGGTATGGATTGGGGACAGGAGGAGGAGGAGTAAAAAAGCAGCAGCAGCAGTATTAGTAGAAGTAGAAGTAGTAGTAGCAGCAGCAGCAGTAGTAGCAGCAGTAGTAGTGGTGGTAGTAGTAATAGTAGTAGTAGTAGTAGTAGTAGTAGTAGTAGTAGTAGTAGTAGTAGTAGTAGTAGTAGTAGTAGTAGTAGTAGTAGTAGTAGTAGTAGTAGTAGTAGTACTACTACTAAACTATATACATAGTTGATTATCGTAAACGATAAGATCCAGCCAGCCCTTATTTCATGTGCCTTAGGAAAGCAATTTATCCACACATTCCTCAGTCCACCCACCTGTAAAATGGATAACTGGGTACAGGCAGTGCTTGAAATTTGTAGAATGTTATTATTTGAGCGCCTAATAGACAGTCGTGATGTAATGCTCTGAATTATTAGTTGAATTTGCTTTGGTGTGTATTGGCCTGCTGGGGGAAATATGTGAAGTCTTGAGACTGCCTTCGGCGATGGAAGATATAATCCATATTTAAAAAAAACATACCAAAAGACGCCTCATTTATATTATTGTGTACTGTGTAAACTATTTACAAAGATATGACATTTTACATAGTTTTTTTCGTCTTGGACGGCGGCCATCATTTTTAAATTTTTGGACTTTTGAAAAAAAAAATTCGGCTTGGCATAATATTCAATTTAGCTTATTTATGTGGAGTTTGGTGCTTTTAGTTTACCACAAAACTCACAATTTAGTCACAAATCTGCCTCACTATATGCACCTTTTCCTGTTTCTTTTCTCACATCCTTCGTATATGTGCTTAAATGATTAGGCCTCACTTTGCCCATCTGGGCTGATCTTCTACAGCCCTATCCGAGCCCTGAGGTCAGTATCACAGGGATTCCTAGTTCCACAAAGACCCAGAGAACGTAAGAAAGAGCGCGCCTTCTCAGTCATTGGTCCTTAGCTGTGGAACGATATCCCCCCTCTCACCCCCCCTGTCCACCAAAGAAAATGCCACAACGAACTGTTTCACGAGAAACCCCAAGACAGAACATTTCGTAACTATTCATAGTGTTTAAATTATCTTTTTTTTTCATTCTCACTGGACCATAACCCATTCTGCGAATTGAAACAGGGCACGGTGCTATATGTTAACTTTAGGAGTTTTTATTCAGCTCTTGACTTTTATAAAGCTATTAATTTTTTACAAGTTTTAGGGCATTTTAAGTCGAAAAAAATTAACTTAGTAAGGCAAACAATCTTCAAAATATTATACATGCCTGCTTTGTGTGTACTTGTTTCCATGTAAAGATGTGCACGTTGATTAAACTGTTTTAATCTCTCAGTTTGTTCTCCATCTTCTCTGCTTCACAAACAATCTCTAACTTTACACTCTCCCTGTCACCGCTGCCTTTCTCCCCACCCCACCCCCCACCCTTTACCATAATTTATCCTATTTTTCGTTGCCTCAAATGTATTGTTTTCCCAACGTATTTTTTTCTCTTTTACGATACTTGACACCCCCTCCCCTTGTTTTCTCTTTCCCTTCTTTCTCTATATGTTCTCCCTTCACTTAATTCATGTGATAATATATTAGTTTTTTAATGTACGATATTTACTCGCATTACTAAATTGACAAATGTGTAACTTTTTAAAGGTTACTTTTAGCAGGATTGCTTTTAGACTGTCTGGTGAGTTTTGTAGCGCCATAGAGCAGAATTTGGGTTATGAATTAAAGGCACACTATAAATTAAGAAACAAAACATGATAAGGGACGGTTTCAAAGATTATATTTTTTTTTCAATAACGTAAATGACTCCAGCGAGGAGGATTAAATTAATCTAACGTGACAGCTAACGTTATGTGTTTATTTTTCTTTACGCTCAATCCACAATTTGGCTGTGTTTGCTAGCCAAAAAACCTACCCAGATGTTGGATTTTTGTTTTGCCTTTGCTTCTGTTGTGTCTCTTTTAGCTCTTTTTAAATTTTCTTAAACTTTTATTTCTGTTGCAGTTAACATAGTTAACAAATGTAATCCAAGGGTTAGTGTAAATTAAGATCGATTACAAATGTTTCCAAGACCCGAATCTATTTATAACCAGCAGCTTTCATTTTGAAAAGAACACCCAAAAAGAGCACGGGTAGACAAATTGATCATGCGACTTATAAAGATCATTACCTGTTTTGTAAATAATTAAAAGCGTAATATTGCGGTATTTTCAAAATGCAAACCATTTTTATTTAAAAACAAAGCGTTATCACAAAGAGAAAATGAGCAGACATTAATAATAACATAACAAATATACTAAATATTATTTATTGGATTTAGTATCTATATTAAAAAAATTACATAAATGTAGTTACAGTGAATTCTTGATATGTGTATAAATATTAAATACATACAGTTTAATTATGAACCCTGCGTTGAAAAGGTTTTATAAGAGGAGCAATAACTTACAGACTGTTAAATTGTGCACAGGCATGTGGTAGAAACGTCAGTAGAGAAAAGTAACAATCAGAGGAGGCAACGGCTCCCAAATTCTTGTGCAACGCCCACGAAAGATAGACGCACTACCATGGAGATCAAGACCAGGCTCGCTAAAGCAACAGCTAGCATGGCCAAACTGAACAAGATCTGGAGCAGTGAAAATATGAGCGATGTCATTGTGCAGAGCTCTGGTCTTGTCCATCCTCCGTGACGGTTGTGAGAGTTTGACCATGACATTAGAAGAATACAAGCATTCGAAAACAAGTGCAACAGACGCATTTTAGGAATTTTATAGAGAGACCATAAGACAAACGAATCTGTCCACAAAACAATAATAGTGCGGATAAACCCACAGGAAAACCTGGTAGGGGTAGTAAAGAGAGGAAAGCTTGCGTGGTTCTGAGTCATCGCTCGCCACAATAGCCTGGCCAAAACGGTCCTGCAATGAACACTAGAGGGCGGAAGGAAACGCGGGTGTTAGGCACAGACATCTACTATATAATTATAGGTAGAGATCTATGGCGAAAGGCAAAAAGCTGGAAAAACAATTCGTAAGTGACTGGACAGTCCCACTCTGACAAAATTAGCAGAGGACAGATCTACATGACTTTCGCTGTCCTAGTATCACGTGTCGACCATGTCTCCCTTACACTGGCCAATCATGGAACGGAGTAATTGAGTGACTTTGAGTCGATTCTCTAAGGTATCATCTTGTTCTTTCACATCAAACACATTTTTATTCTTCTTAGCTGTCCACTGCAACTTGCAGTATGTTTCACAGAAAATAGAACTTGTCCATCATGGAGAGGAAGTGTAAGAAGAAGGCGGTCAGAACCAAGAGAAAGCGACTGGCAAACACGGAATAAAAAAAGGAACAATAATCTATAGCGGTGAAAACAAAGATTTAAAGAAAATATTGAGGTTTATAAAGGGGACCGATGGAGAGGGAGGGGGAAGCGAAAAGGGTAGAGAATAATAATAAGAGAAAAAAACCAGAAAGAGTTTGGTGAACCAGATCACAGACAGGCGCAAAACAGGGACAGTAGACACAATTGAACATTTTTTTTCTCGTTTCTTTTCCGCTAAACCCAATATTACTTTCATATGAAATTAAATGATTCTAAGTAATTGTCAATATAAAAGCACGTAATACTATGAATAATATCTGTTAAGACAGGGAAGTGTGCTTTGTGGTAAGCGTTCGTTCACAGTTCTGTCAGTTGAGCTTTTATGACTGCTAAACTTTGCATATGGTATCTTCAGTTCAAACAATAATGATTGTCTTTGGTTGAGCCAAAGCTTTTTGAGTTCTTAGAGATCTTCAATTCGTTTTTTTTTTCGTAGCAAACTACCTCTTCACAATGAAAATAAATCACTCAGATCTCTTGTAAGATAACAGAATACGGGGTACTTTTTTAATTAATGATAATGTAACCTGCTGCGTTTCCGCTCACATAATTCATAGTGACATTTAGGTAATCATGAGAATCAGTACTATCGTAGCTTGCGAAATTAATGTTCGTTTCTTTGTTGTTGTTGTTGTTGTTTTCAACTCTGTATAGAACAGAGATGACTCTTAGTTCACTGTAATGATTTTTAACTCCTGTTTGCCCCCAGCACCACCACTAGCGATCATATCCGGGTCTCTACGGACCGTCTTGATGGAGCGAGTCACCCTGCCCAAGGCGTTCCCTGAGGCTTCCTGGCTGACACGCTGCCAGCGGTCTAAACTGCGATAGGTCGGACAGTCATCATCTTCAATGACCACACCCACTTCCTGTGGACCGTGCTTTTTGTTCCGATCGTTGCCCGCTTTTGCGCCCCTTAGCAAGCCTCCGCCTCCAACTCCGCCCCTCGGAGGTGGCGCTTGCTGACGTGTAGAGATGATTTGGGACTCTGAATTAGCTGACCCTATTGTATAAATGAAAATAAAAAGCATTTCGTTATTAGTCCAGTCATTTTATGACCAAAAAAAGCCAAACCTAAAAAAATAACAAGAGAATATTTTACATTATATTTCGATAGAGGTATGTTAGACAAACAATGTCAGTGGAATCGAAGTTTATCTGAGAAGAATTGAACTCATTACAGAGGTCAAGGCCGAATCATCAAACATCAACGTTTCAACGCAATCAAATAAGTTCTGTCTTGGCTTTTATTTTACAGCTCTAATAGTATAGTTAGAGAAGGAGACTGCATTGTTTGCATAGTGAAGTACAGGATTTAAGAAAAATATAATCTTTAAAACTGAATAAACAATGGTTTATATTGCTTGAAAGGTGACGAACAAAATACCTAGTTTAAAAAGGACATTATATTATTATTTTTATACTGCTTAATGCAATGGTTTTACAGGTACATGTAGTTTGCTAAGGAAAAGTGACATTTTTTGCCTCTCAACACCAAACCAAGAGCAATAACTCTTACAAATTTAAATATATTTACCCAGAATTTGGTATATGAGTCGATGCACATGAGATCATGTTTTGTTTTTTTTTCACAATGAGCTGAGATATCAATGTATCGACGGCAATGAAAGTTAAATACAGTTATCCCTCGTCTGACCCTTATTGACCTCTGGCTGACCTTTAGGGAACTTAAATGAAATTTTGCTCAGCCAAAAATTAAGCAAAAGTATTAAACTTTTCACTGATGAAGAAATAATGAAATCCCATAACAATTAAGTTAATTGTTTACCCTTTGACTTGATAGCCAAATACAATAGTTAAAGAAAGAGTTGGCGTTTCTCGCCGGTAGATGGATGTGATTTAAGAAGAAAAAATTTCTCAAAATGAATAAAATCGTTTTTTTCCTATAACTTAACGACTCAAAAACTAGCGTTTAAACAAGGACACTGTATTATTATTATACTGCCAAATACGGCGTTACTTGAAAGACATATAAGGAAAAAATAGTATTTTTTGCATCTCAAATCCAAACCAAGGGCCATAACTCACACTAATTTGAAAGTATTTTCCCAGAATTGTGCATGTGAGTTGATATACATCAGTTTAAGTTTTTTGCTTCTTTGCAATGTGTTGAAATATAAATTTATTACAAACACAGAAAAGTTAATTATGGTTATCTCCAATTTGACATTTATTGACCTCTAAATGACCTTTTCCTCTGCCATCTTTGATTAGATTTTTTTAGATTCCGAGTAAGCTACAATCTGCATACATGTTCGAACACGGTGAAACAAAAAACAATTCTCTTGCAATTTGTTTGAGGTGTTATCTTATTATGACTGAGCTATATTCCTAATTCTTTAAGCTCTGCTCCTTTAATTTTTCTGTTTTTCTCTATTTATTATGCATGATCTCATTTTAGTGATAAGTCTACTCTCAGAAAATTTGACGACAAGCACTGATCTTTTCGAACCCAAACTTTTTTCGTTTGGAGGGTTATTGCTAGTGCTTAAATGAGTTTTACGTCCCCTAAGCTTCTTGAAGGTGCTTATACTGGGTTATCGCTATATAAGAACGTAATCCTATAATTATATACTTAAACTTCTACCAGATCTTTTTACTCATCTGAAGCATTCCCTTTCAAAACGTATCAAGTTATCATTGATAAGCGCAAAATTAATCTATAGAATTAATTTTTTCACAAAACCTCACTAATATGCTTTTTTTTCAATGCCTATTTTTATGAACGGAAAAAGAATTTATCAGTGAACTCTTGGTTAACTATCAGTTATACACGTACACCTACCGCTTATATCCGGCTTTCCTGTGCAAGGATCTCTCCGCGGTGAGAGGGGCATTCCTGGCCAGTCCCTGCCGATCTCCTGAGCCGCCACACGACAAGCCTCCTCGAGCTCAGCTGTAGATAGAGAAGCAATCGAGACTATCTCCCCAAAAGGATGCATGTGGTGCTCATGATTGTTACGATGAATGAAGAGTACAATGGCGATGATAATGATGATGATGATGATGATGATGATGATGATGATGATGATAGTGATGATGAGAATGGTAGTGATATAAGGATAACAATAATTCTCAAGATAGCCATATTGCGAGAATAATGGCAATAGTACATCTCTCCCTTTCTTCTGACTCTCTTCCTATGCCCTCAATTCCCCTCTCCTTTTCTCCCTGTCAAACCTTAAGTATGAGGTAAACAGGCTAAGTAAAATGGCCTTCCCTCCACCACTTACTTCTCTATGTTTCTGTATTTTTTATATTCGACTTGCATGCACATGGGAAAGTATTTGCTAATGAATGCAAAAATTTGAGCCGATGCTACGAACGTGCCTGGCGGGGAAACAAAATAAGTTCATTTTTATAGTGCCTTTCCTTAGGAGCTCAAAGCGCCTTACATAAAATCTAAACAAATTCAGGTCTACGTAGTTAAAAAGTTTACAGGTATATCCTTTACTTAAACGTATTTATCTATAAAGATAAAAGCATTAACACAGTTGCATACTAAATATAAATCAACCGCAAAAGGTATGTGAATATAGTCATAGGCAGTGTATATAAAAATACTTTACATTTATTAAAAAAAATAATTTTTCAAAAGCTAAGAAAAAGATGTGAGTTTTCCAATGACACTTAAAAGATAATAGCGTCTTTGCATTTTGAAGAGGAGGTAGAAGATTGCTCCAGATGGCTGCTCCTTGACAAGACAAGGCTTTTTGACCAAAGCTCTTCAGGTTGATCTAGGTTTATAATGTATGTTTTTCGAAGAAGATCTTAAATTTCGTGTAGGGACATTCGGTTGGATTGAATCTATTTTATCTTTCCATACATCCATCTATGTATATAACTATCTCACTATCCATCTATCTATCTGCCTACCTGCCTACCTACCTATCTACCTATCTGTCTATCTACCTATCTATTAATCAATCTATCTGTCTGGCTGTCTGCCTCTCTATCTATTTATCTATCTATCGCCTCACTAACTATTTTTCCTGTAGATTTTTTTTTTACTTCAATCTGCTATTCTCTATGACAATGTAATATATCACACCTAACCCCCCCTCTCCTCCTCCCCCCCCTCTCTCTCTCTCTCTCTCTCTCTCTCTCTCTCCCTCTCTCTCTTTCTCTCTCTCTCTGTTTCCTTCCCCTTTTCCGCCGTTCATATTGTTTTTCTCTGTCTGTTCTCAACTAGGGTATTTTCTCCTACTCTGCAATCAGCTTGGCCAGAATTTGCCGCTCAACATTCCTTTTCTGGCTTTCGCATCTAGCAACCTCTTTACTTTAATACTCGTTTTCTGCGGCAATATAATGTCTGAATTGAGACCCGCTTCCCTTTTTTTTCTTCCCTTTTTTTTCTTCCCCCAAATCCAGATCTAGAATCTTAGTCTTGTGGAGGCCCTAGTAATCACTAACAGTAAAGACCTCGTTTTCTCTGTTCATCTTATTTACCTCAATTCAGAATGATCTTTAATCTAGATTTTTGGTAGCCCTAAATGCATCACCAACAAAATGAAATGTCACCGCTAATTTTTTTAAAACTTGATACCTAGATTCTATTAGCCACTTTGATATAACTTTCTAGAAACATAAAAGACAGGCTTTGTAAAATTATTTTTAGGGGCCTATAAGCTTCAAATTTCACTCTGTAAACAGTTTTTATTGTTTTTGCCTGTAATTTTCATAATGCAATGTTTTGAGAAAAAATATTATGCCCACTCCACATTTAAGACAGTTTACAACTTCATGCCAAATTTGACATGTCTATGTCGCATAGAGGTGCTTGAATAGTTTATCCTTACTTTTTACACCGCTCGATTATT
>BMAT01011684.1:16814-29150 GCA_019649035.1 Elysia marginata | reverse complement strand
CTCTCTCTCTCTCTCTCTCTTCCTCCTCTGTCTGTCTGTCTGTCTTTATCTGTCTATCTATCTCCTATCCCCTCCTAAGATCAAACAATGCATTGTGTAAAAAATCTACTAACCAATGGTCAACAAATAAACTCATTGTGTAAAGAATCTGAAAATCGATGGTCAACCAATCAACTCACGAGCAGAAACATAGGCCTACCTTTGTCAGGAGGTTGACAAAGTCTGTGATGTTTCTTGGAAACCGCTTTACCTGGTTCCTGTCCACCACAAACTGAACCAGATCTTGCATGTCTTCGGAAAACTCCGTTGTTCTCGCTTTCTTCAGAACCCTGGCTCAACAAGTTATAGTTATCAAATAACTCTGAATTCGTAGTTTGGCTGGATGTTGCGATATCTAATACAGGTGCATAAAATGTTAGTGGTGTTAACAATGATGTTTAAATACTGGTAGCGGTCATCGTTAAGTAATCTTAATGATGGAAATAATTGTTGTAGTAAACGCGGCCATGGGAGTGATTTTGGTGGTGTTTTAACAGCATTTTGCTAGTAACTTTTTTATCCTGTTGTGGTAATGATGGAAGTTGTGAGTTCAGGCGGGTAGATAAGGATGGCAAGAGGTCACAGTGATGGTCGAGATGTTGACGGTGGTTATAACAGGGGTACTGGTGGTGGTAATTGTAGCAGTGAGGGTTGTCGTAATGTTGATATGAGTGGCAAAATTTATGTCGTTGGTGAAGGTGGTAACTTATGGATGAAGATGGTGTTCCATTCTTTATAAATAAATAATTCAATTTGTGCTGAGAAAAACTAAAGATTGGTACTTGAGATACTCAGTGTAAACACGTTTGTGCAAAAATGAAAGAAAAAGAACCGATTATTGCATCACTGCCGACCTTGTTAATAGTTGAAATGTCTTAAATTTGCTGTTAAACGTGAAGGATTAGACAGATGGTTATTGACTAGAAACTTTGGAATCGGCTTTTAAATAAATATTTCATCTGAATTGAAAATTCTTTTTTGCATTTTACATGCAACCGTTTTTTTTTCAATGCTCCAGGAAGTCGTCTACTGATCTAGCCAAAGTAATGCAAGGCAATATTTGCAATCATAAAATAAACTCTCAATATGAGTCATATGACTCACTTTTCTCGGAAGACTGAGAGCTCCTTCTCTACTTGGTGCACTTTGCGCATGGCTCGGCGTCTCTCGATCTCTAGGGAGATAGGAACGCCGTTGTCACTCCCAGATACATAGGTGGAAGCCAGAGACATAGTTTTGGTTGTCTGCTGAAGCAGCACAGAGCAGCTTACGGGAACTGACGTCCGCCTGCAATAGGCCAAATAGTGAGTTCGAGGAGTTAGGACATGAGAGAGGACAGTTACAAAATTTAACAAAAAGTATATTTAGATACGCGATCCATCTATCTAAGTATGAATTTCAAAAATGTAAGTGTGTAAAACGTGACCTCTCCGAACAGACGGATGTTGATGCGTGGTTAGCAATGCTAATGGCACGTAAAATTTTGCAACAATCTACATAAAATTTGGGATCAAACAGAGTCTCCATGCATCAACCTACATAATTGTGATATGATTTCATTTTTAGAATAGTATTGTTTGTGGGAATTAGCTAGGGACTAGTCCCTTGCACAAACTCTATTTAGCAGGAAGGGGTGCAACGAAAAAAATAATACATCCCACATAGGTTTTATTCTGCTAAATACCTGAAAGTCAGGCATCGCTAAAGGTATAAATCTCAATAATAATTCTCTGTTAAGTTTTATTTATAGAGCAGAAAAGAAAAAGAATAAATGTACTGAGAAAAAAAGACAGAACATGTTCAATCGTGAGTTAGTTAAGGTAGAAAGTATCCATTCTAAAGCATGTCTTTGCAAGGAAAAGTCGGTTTTGAGTAGCATTGAGCATTATCTTAACTGATAATTATTGCACCCGTCCAGATACAATAAAATCACACAACCTGCTTCACGAGCTGAGTTATATAAACTCCTTCATACCCATCTGACTCGACCTCTGTTAAGCCACCTGACTGCACCTCTGTTAAGCCACCTGACTGCACCTCTGTTAAGCCACCTGACTGCACCTCTGTTAAGCCACCTGACTGCACCTCTGTTAAGCTATTCACATCCAGATTAATTCGTGTGTAAAATTTATCATGCCAATGAATGAATAAACGTTCTAAGTAGTGTAGCATCCTTTACTTGCTTACAATGAATAATGAGTTAGGCAAGACGCAAAGACAGTGGTAGAATATGTGAAGAGGGATAGTGAGAGACAAGTGTGGGTAGGATGCATGGAAAAAAGAGGGGTTAGTTTGAGTAGAAGAGAGAAAGAGTGGTGTGATAGAGGAATAGACCAATAATAGGAAATTGGCGTCAAAGGAGTAGAAAATTACAAAAAGTTATAAGTTAGGTCCAGATTTATCCTATGTATCCCATGCGTATAATCCATATCCAACACAAATCCAACTAATTTTTTAGGAAAATTCATCTTATCTTATTTCATAAATATATTCTATGTAATTTAATTTTTCTTGTCATTTGTTTCTTTCAAAACGCTGTTAACAAAGATTTTGTTTCTACTATACTAAGTCTTATAGCCGTGAGGTGTAAAGGTGTCAATTGTGGATAGGAACTAAAGTATATGAGTTTGCTAAATACTTATCTAGTTGTGTTAAATTTGTTTAGCGTATGCTTTTCAGCGTCTTTAAAATTTAAGCAGATTTTCGTAATTATTACACATATAACTGACCTTTAGAACTCAAAGCAGACGATAGACCTAGAAGAACGTTGATCGGTAGGTCTTTAATAAAACCTATATCTGCGAGAATTTAAAAAGCGATGTAGAGTATGTTTTCCAGAGGAAGCACAGATTTGCTTTTGTGGCCTTTTCACTGATACAGTTTCCTCTATTTTGTTTCCTATCATCTGCTGCCAAACCCCTAGTATTGGCAGATCAATGAAACTCCAAGCCAGTTCGCAAATCACCGTTTACTTTATAGCATGCAGACAAGAAATAATCGCACGACATATAACAACAGCAAAGGACTTACTCCTGCAGTGAAAACTTACTGGTTACTGGTGTAGCCTTTTCATTCAGGTTTTATTAAATCAATGTTATCTTAGAGCTCTTTACACTTTAGCGGCGGAGCAAGGTTTGCCAGACTTCCGTCCGTGTCGTGTAAAGTGATTGTCCGGGCAGTAGTACAGAAAAAGCTCTCAGAGGCTCTTCTATTGTTGAGGCAGGTGATCAAGGGTGTACGGAAGCGACAGTCGATGAGAGAGAGGAAACGCAAAGAAAACAGGTTAAAATGCATGAGGTTGTAACAGATAAAACTAGAAGCTAAAAAAATAGAGGGTAGAAGAAGAAGGAGGAGGAGGAGGAGGTTACGCTGGAGGAGGGGGAGGAGGAAACGGGGAGAAAAGGAGCAAGTGGAAAGAAGAAGATTGTAAAAAAAAAAAAAAACTATTACAGAAAAATAACTTAAAGATAAAAATGAGGTGGACTCAAACTAACTGAGCATGTAAGTTCTACTTCTTTGAGTGGCATGAAAATTTCCATGAGATCAGAGCAGCATAAATTAGACGGTGAACGCACTGGTTTTATCGATCTATAAAAAAAACTTGCACAGGTATTCATTTACGGAGGTTTTAGAAAGATCTAGTCTTTTGGACAGTTTGGAAATTTAATGTTTTAAAGGGTATAATAAAGACCCGAAGTTTTCGTTAGGTTTAACAACATTGTATTTAGGGCTAGATAGATTTTTTATAGCAGCTGTCGAATTATTTATAAAAGAGCTATGTCGGCGAGGAGACTTTTGCCTCCCCAAAATGCAGCGCAAATTATGTTTAAAACTCCGTACTGACATAAATTTTAAGCGAAAGACTGACAGGGCAATAATAATCTGACAGTTTCTCTCTTGTACTATAGAGAGAGAGATAATGTTAAGGCGGAATGCATGGGTTATATCAGTTTAAAAAATCAATACACTATCAATACAGTGCCTCCCTTGAAATAAGACTTAGTGCGGCTAGTAAGATTCACCGTTATTTTAAATCGATACATTGAATAAAAAACACTTTCAAACTGGTGCATTTTGTTATCTATCTATCAATGTTTGAAGACGTTCAAAGTCCGATTAACAGTGGTGATTGCATACGCTTATAGGAACGGGAGAGCTTACGCAAACAATAAATGCTAATGCAAACGCATGTTTGTTATACATTATTACTTTATAACAGTTATATTCTAAATTTAATGTAAATCAAATCATGGTTTAATGAATTCCTTTTATTTTCCTTCTCTGAACAAAAACTATGTCTTTGCTGTGTTGCCAGAACCCTGCACACACACGTGAAGTCTGCATGTACACAGTGTAATGCATATTATGTGTGTGCACAGGAAAACCGGTCTGATGTCGCTAAACTTTGTCGTCCAATTGAAACCAAGTGCAGTAACGTATAGCGAGAAACAGAACAGTTATATTTCTGACTTGGTTTCAACACGGCAACTCCGTTTACCATAACGTGGTAACCTAGCCAGGTCGATAATCTTTTTAGAATAATTTAACATCCTCGCGCTAGCGGCTGTACAATATTGGATAATGACCCGTAAGGTCTCATACAGCCTGGCCACTGGACGCAGTGGCCAGTCTTAGGTCGTAAATCTTGATAGACAGTAGGTCCAGGAGAGAATGGCTCTAAAATTAAATTCAGAATAGGGTGTTCGTGACGTCACTCTATTGCGGCGAGGTGTGATGGGTGGGGTTGGGGCTCTGAGTATAGTGGACAGATTTGCTGGGGGCCACGGGGTGCGTCGGCCCTTTCGGGAGGCTTAGTTGAGGGTGAGCCTTAGTGACCGACGTGAAGATCCTCCGACGCGATTTTTGACATAAAACATTAACACGGAGATAATTTAGTGCAGCCGTAAGTCGGAGGTGGCAGAGAATGAAAGCTGGACTCACAGCCATGACGAACTGGCCTTTTGAGTGACGTGGACATTTGATGGGAACAGCGGAAACAAAGGGGACCAAAAAGCCCTACCCGAAAAACCCTGCACCGGGATGGGAAGGCTTTGCATCAACCTCCTGGGTGACATAAATTAGGATGTTAACGCAGAACTCAAATGATGTTTAGGAATATTGATTGTTCGCGCCATGGTGCTTCAACTGTCAACCCAAGGCAGATGATGTGCCAGGCTCTCGAAAGAACCCACCCACAAACTACCAGTAAAAAACTTGAAAAAGGAACAAAGTTTTCAAAATTTTGCATTAGAATGCTTTCTGGAGGCAACACCTACGAACCAACAGAAAGACTTGGTGAATAAAAAGTTCACACAGCGGATATAGCAGTTCAAGATCTTAAGTTAAAGAAATCTCCTGAAGAGAATTGAGCAAAAAACAAGAAGATACAACATCTTGGAAAGGACGTGAAGAAAAAACTGCTTCAACTGTTGAATACAAGCTGGACCACAGGCAATATCCCCCAAGCCTGGAAGGAAGCTATAATGATTCCCATCCATATGCAAGGAAAAGGCAAAAAGAAACATGAGAGATACAGACCATTAGATCGTTTGAGCTTTTTAGGAGAAGTGACAGAAAGAAGTGGAGCTAGTGGGTATACATCCTTAAAAATTAAAATTTGGAAAAAGCTAAGAAGATGAAGCTTTTAACATTAAATATGAATGCGTTCTTATACATCAATCTTTTACATTTTCACTGAGAAGGCTTTTTGTTTGCACTACATAAAATGTCATTTTCTATAACAAGAAAGGCATCACAGATTTCTATTTGTTGCATTCCTTCACCTCAGGTAAATGCATTGAGAAACGGTTTTCGTTTGCATTCTTTTAAATAAATTTTTTACAGCGACAAAGACGTTACAGATTTTAAATTGTTGGTTAAACTTTTTGTTTCTAGTTTCGCTAGCCTCTTAAAAACTGTTAAAAATAGGCTTTTAAGGTTTGATGAGACAAAATCTTTGGAATTCGCATGTAAGACAAAATATGAACTTTAGGCCTACCTTTTTTATCGTCAAATTATCCAAATCGGAAATAAAACATTTATTTGCCCACTATTCAGTCTTTCCTAATGGTAAGGCAATGGCCAGTTCCGCTAAAACGAACCCACATTGAGATCAGCATAAGAGAACTATAAAGCTATACAAGTTTACAACGTCTGCTTAATGCCAGTTGATCTATATCTAGATCTTATCGTCCGCTTCAATACAAATCAGTCTGCAGACTTCTAATGGCATACACTACAAAACCGAAGGCTAAAGCTTATCTGGACAATAAAGTTCAACAGCAACTTGATCCGAATATCCGAGTTAGTGAACTACGTCTATATCGAATTCATTTCAGTAGTTTAAAAAAACTTTCAGATATTTTTGACTCCTCTCCTGTTTTCTTTTTTGCGATCGGCTAATACATCGTGTAATTTATACAGTAAGAAATTCTATCGGTGGGTGTAGCATCAAAGCATCTTTAAAGCTGCTTAGAACTGTCTTGAAGTTAGTGTTCTATAACAATTTTTTTCAATTATGCGCTGAGGCTTGTTTTGCATTTTATTTCTCACAGTTTGAGGATTAAAATAGTTTAAATTACAAAAGTGCGTTGTCCAACGGTTTGACACAAAGGCTGATTAGATCCAGTTATGCGTCTACGTTATTTATTGAAGTTTATACCATAAACTGTACAAGTTTTTCCCTAAAGTCGACCTAAAGTCGACCTCAAGTTGAATAGAATTTATAAATATAAACTTTGGAAAGTCTACAATACTAACAAAATAAAGAAAAAGCTCCGCGCCTTTACTAATTTGGGGTCGCTGATTTCAAAGATGTAAAAAAAATTTTTCTTTGTTAAATTAAATAATAACAACAGCTTTAGGTCCAATTTAAAAAAAATTGCCACTCACCCCTCTGATGGAGATCCAGAACAATGCTCACCTTTAAAAGAGAGCGGGTGAGACGGTGTCGATCGTGTCGACAGAAGAATTACGTGCTGTGACTTGAGACTTGAAGCAAAATAACAAACAAAACCTGGTCTCATTCAAGTCAAGTAAACTTGAGCAAAATGGCTGTTGCGCACTGCGTGCTTAAAGGATGGCGCGCATGCCTTTCATGATAATGCTCTAAAAATTGTCGATAAGAATACAGCAGCAATAGCAGATTCAAAAAGCAGCAAATAATGATGCCATGCACCTAACAAATTGGAACCTGAACGAAAACGCAGCGATCCATAAAGACAGGGAGGGCTAAAACATTAAAAAGCCTTAACACCAGAAACTAAATGAAAGTTGCGGTAACAGCTGTGCAGTCTGTATGGTCGCAAATTTAATCTCACCAAAATAACTCAGGTAACCGGTTTTGTTGGCGATTCGAATGGTTTGGTGAAACTGCGTAAATGTCGCCCAGTGCGCAGATCACGGTCTGTCGCTAAATCAATCAGGGATTAGATTCGCTCAGTTGACCATCTCATCGCGAGCCTGGTCTAGAACAAAACCATGCGTTTCACTTAAACACAGGGTCAGACTCAGAAGCGTTGAATAAATCCTAGGCGGTCCATGGGTCTGAGGTAACGGGAATTCTAACGGTTCGTGAAGGCATAACCAAAAGTTCCGGTCGGTTTTACACTGAGGTTAAATTATCAAGGTAATGTTAGGTGACTGGAACACCTTGGTTAGATAATAATAGTGTCGCAAGTTAATGACCTAAGTGGGCTACACAAAAATTTGCCCACGAAATAGTAAAAAAGGGCAATGTTGACATACAAAAAAACCCCCTAAGAATACCTACATGAATTTAAAAACGTTATTTAATAAGTAGCAGCAAGAGGCGCGTGTATTGGTGATATTCCAACGGTAAGGAGAAGCAGTATTTATCAGCTAAGATTCACAAGGTTTTTCTGCTGCAAGTAATGGCTTTATTTCCAATACATCGAATTTGAGAGATGCTGATACACAACATATTGCTGGACAAGTACCATACTAGGCAATTAATTTTTTAAAATCAAAACTTGGTTTTGAAGGCTTCCGGTATTCATAGAATCGCGCTTAGCTTTGGTTGCTATTGTTGTAAAATAGGCCGCAAGTGTGGCTTGTGTCTGTCCATTTTGATGTTATTGTAATAATTTTCTTTTCTTGCATTTTTATCGATGGCAGTCCAATGAAAGCACAGAGCAGGCTGCCTTATCGTAGCGGCCGGATACCCTTTTTTTGTCATATTGACAGGAGAGACAAAAGCTAATCAAAATATGAAGCATTACAAAGTTTTAATATCAAGATCATCATTGTTTGAGGAATCTTTTCTATGCATCATCACCATCTCGAGAATTCCTTTGTTGTTGCTCGGTCGTTCAAATTGGTATACTTTTTCGTTTTAACAACGTGGATTTGAAATAAGATAGCGTCTACTCATTATTCTTCTTCTTCTTTCTTTCTGCCTTCCTTTTTCTTCTTATTCTTCTTCTTCCTTTTTTCTTTCTTTATTTCTTCTTCTTCTTCTTCTTCCTCTTCTTCTTTTTCTTCTTCGTCGTCGTCGTCGTGTAGTTAAAATTAATATAAAAATGGTTATAACTTTTATGGTGGTAGAAATAATAATTATAATAAAAATAATGATGATGTTAATAATAACCTTTTCGTTTTCTTATTTTTCTGGGTCAAGGTGCTTCTGATAGCCTTCTGCGACGAGTGTGTGATATTTTCATAAAGCAGTCGCGTATAAATTTCTGCATAGACTTAAGTATTGCAGACTGCACCTGGCATTTTTTTTTCATTTTCACTCCATGGTCTTTGGTGTTTTTGTTGTCCGAGTGCTAAACTCAAAATGATATGCCTCAAATTCCTCCTAATCAGTGAAAAACGGCTATAATTATCCCCACTGAAGAACGTATCAATTATGGTAATTATATCTAGTTATGATACAAGTGTCGTGTCGTTATGCCGTAAAGGAAAGTCGAATGTGAATCAGATTTACCTTCATTTCGCAGCCAGGAGAGGCGGTTTAGAATAAAAAAAAGAAGACGCCGCCTTACAGATTGCCTTAACAGTGTGACGGGGTCTGTTGCAATGTCAAACCATTGCTGATGAAGATTTGAATAGATTCGTCATGAGGGTCACCCCTAATCAGATGTTTTCATGGTCCTGTTTTGGTATACCATTTTGAGGTTTTACTTTATCATGTGATTGGTGCAAAGCGAGGCGTACATCCCACTGTCTCTCTGTCTTACTACTTGATATATCTGGAATTTCACGCTTTTGAACTGTTTGGTTAAGGTTTTTGGATAAGTAGTCAATGAAAAGGAGAGAGAGAGAAGGGGAGAGAGTGAGTGAGTGAGAAAGAGGGAAGGGGGAGGAGGTAAATGTAAAACATTTATCAATTTTCTTTTTGCTTACTTACACCTTTTGGTTATATGCACAAATTTACTCAGTAAAGAAAAAAGAGTTTGTTCATAGAATACCTTTAAAACTGATTCACTCTTTTCATTAGTGATTTGTGCTCGATATATGCAAGGTCTTAGTCTGTTCAAACAATGAGCTTAACCAAACTTTGTAACATGAAATTGTCTTCGGCTTTATTAGGATGAAAAAAATCTGTTATTGACTTTCAGTTTGTTCAATAAAAATTATAAAACACAGAAAGCAACGCCTAACAAATCTCTTTGAGGATGCAGAGTTCATTTCAAAACGTTATAAGCTTATTGAATGTATCTTTAATTTACTATCATTTGTATAGGACGACCGTTTTTGCACATCAACAGGCGGGGTTTGTAAACCTTGGTTCGTCCGCGTGTTTGAATTAACACCATAGGAGAAGTTCAGAGAACTGAATACATACAGAGAACGGAAATTAAGAGAATTCCGCTATTATAAACATCATAGCATTTTCTTCACAAGCAATCTTTGCTTAATCCTTACTACTTTTGTGACGGCTATTGAAGTTTATAGTCTAAGTTTTGAACCAAGATTGCTTTTGTTTGTTTGTTTGTTTTTTTTTTTGTTTTTTTTTGCTGGTTATTTGAATTTTGTTATTGATTTATTACTTTTATTTAAATTTTCCAACACTCTTTTTGTACTTTCCTTTACAAAGCAACGACACAAAGATATTTTAACCACTATATAACAAAGGGCGGCAAGTTCTTTCAAATATTGACATAGCTTGTAAATTTGAGACATTCTATTAACAGCCTACAAAAAAGTGTCTTTTTGTGCGAGCTTCTTTGAACATTAGAATAAAAAGTGGAGGCAACTGCTTTTTTTAACATTGCAGGCTATATAAATTTGAAGAGGTATAAAAAATCTGAAGACAATAGAGA
Source organism: Elysia marginata (assembly GCA_019649035.1). Lineage (NCBI taxonomy): Eukaryota > Metazoa > Mollusca > Gastropoda > Plakobranchidae > Elysia > Elysia marginata. The sequence continues at coordinate 18,822 of BMAT01011684.1, read as the reverse complement.
AATCTTAACCACTGCATAAAACACGAATGCACAATCATTTTCCTTACCACACGTGAAGTAGACCAAGTTACGGTATATAGAAAAAGTTGAAGCAAATGTTGCAAAAGCTATCCAAATGATATTTGCAGCTTTTCAAATTTCATCTTATTTTTATAACAGCATTGGAAGTAAAGGTAATATAATATTCTCATCCTTACATCGGCAGATCCATTGAAGGCTTGAAAATGAACATAAAACCATCATAACCAAAAGGCAGTACACAATTTACCCACTTTGTAAAACAAAACAAAAAAAAAGAAAGAAAAAGGAGAGAAAGGTGTCTGAGCTTTCAATGGGATGAGAAGAAGGAGAACTGAGTTGTGCCGATTTTCTGGAAAGGATATAAAAAAGGATTGTTGCGCGCTTAGATGTTATTACTTTATACACAATAAAGGTTTTTATTTCAGTCATATTTATAAGTATAACCAGCTTTGCCTCATTAGAATAAATATTTTCTAATGCGGCCTGCGTAAATATTACGTGCGGTACTCTCAAGTCGAAGCAACGCATGGGGGAAATGACAGATATTTGCACAAAAACATTATAGTGGTCTAGCGGTATAGCGCTCGACTACGGAGCGGGAGATTGGGGGTTCGAGCCAAGAATTCTGCGGACTCGGCGGCTGAAAAACCCCTGCTGTCACACTGCAGAATTACTTAGGTGCCTGGGGAAGGATAAAACAGTGCGGGGAGAGGGTTGGGCTCCTTTCTTCACATGTTGTGCCCTACATACAGTGCGCCTGTACCGGATACATTGCACTGCCCTTACGGCCTCTCCAGCTATAGGACATTTACCTTTAGATTTTATTATGTTAAAATATATTATTGTTGATCCACCGATGTATCGGCACGTCGACATTGCATCAGTTTCTGATTGGTACTCCGGTGTGCTCCTGATAACAAATCCAAGCGTTGTTCACTGAGCTCTACTAAAGCCCTTTTATAATCTATGGTACCCTATTAGGAGCAGCCTGTAAACACGGTCTGATATAAGGCTATCCTTTCGTCAAGTATGTTTTTTTTCTGTCATAATCTAAGCATGACTTTATAAAAAAGACACATGGTTATAACTTTTCTGAAAGCTCGTCGTCCCGTTTAATTCACGGCATAGGATTCTGGACACAGACGAGATTTAAGCCTATGTTTGTTTCTAGCCAACTTCAAAGAGACGCGAAAATGGCTCGATCTGTTTCTGATACTTCTATTTCTTGTTCAAACACTGTCAATCAACGAGAACCTCTGTTTGTCGTAAGAGAAGAAACCTGCTACTTCACCTGGTTGTATGTCTATAACACCACTCTCCATTGCCCACCAGTCTTTACGTAGGCTTACATTGTGCACAATGTATTTATCTGTCATTCCATCTGCTTCTCTATAACCCCTTGCGCTTTCTCAACTCTCTCAGATTTCTCTCTCTTTCTCCTCCCCCCCCTCTCTCTCTTTACCTATCTATCTCTCTCCTCTCTTCGCCTTGTTGTCTTTACAAACTTATAGGAAATTTCTTCCTTCTGTCACTCCCGACATTACGAACTTCAATCTTGAACTTATCTTGAGCTGTCTCCAAGTTAAAATCGATTTTCTTCCGCAGCAAAGACATGAAGGGCTCTAAAAGTATCTCCGTTATGCTTCCAGGTTAATAAATTATTTGTTCGTTTTTAAAAGGCTTATCCCTGCAAGGATACTGCTCTACCCCAGTCAGAAGTCATGCTGTGCTGACAGATTTGACACTGCGTTGTGATAGTAGGCCCATATCATTCAATTTACGAGTTATTTTCTGCCAAAACGGATGCGCGCCTCTCTTTGAATTCAAACTCAATTTTTTTTAAATCATAACGCGAAATGTATATTTTTATTGTTTATAATAAATAACATTATTGCTCAGTTTCAAAAGTCTATTGGGCAGTCGCCGAAACACAAGCATCGTCACAGTAGCCTACACCGTGGCCATAAAAATGCGATACACCTATCAA
>BMAT01011684.1:3601-15642 GCA_019649035.1 Elysia marginata | reverse complement strand
ACCACAGACAGTGGTGTTGTAGTGCCTTGGATCATTCAGTCAATCAGTGTATGCATATCCACAGCCAGTCACGTGGTCTTCCAATGCTCTCTATCATCCAGTGTATGCACAACCACAGACAGTGGTGTTGTAGTGCCTTGGATCATTCAGTGTATGCACAACCACAGGCAGTCACGTGGTCTTCCAGTGCCCTCTATCATCCAGTGTATGCACAACCATAGACAGTGGTGTTGCAGTGCCTTGGATCATTTAGTGTATGCCTTCAGAATGTCTCCTCTTCTTCTCTTTATTTCAAACCAAATAGAAATTCTAATAAATCTTTCCACAAAAAATGGATAATTTTATGCCCTTTTAACCTTTGGAAGCTCGAAAAACATATTTTAATCAAGCTATCAACGCTATGTCAATTGAAACTTACAATGTCCGACTCATTGACACTGATTGCTAGATATATGGGCTTATGTTTTGAAAACGACATACTTTTTATTTGTTTTCTTTAGCAAAATATTTTAATAAACTCATTTGTAAGCAATGGAGGTTAACTCTTATTCGTTCTGTTTTGTTGCTTTTGTAAGCAGCAATTGCCAATTTTTAAATATTGAAATACTGCCTTTCCAGATGAATAATGATAAAATGATTTTTTGTCGATTTATTTGTTAAAAGAACTTTATCTTGGCCTTACAAGAGCTCTCCTTTTTTCAAACTAGTTTGTTTGTCACGTAAATCTAAAAGATAAAAGGGAAAATAATGATGGGATGCTAAATTCGTTTTAACGAAACAGAGTCATTATTAATAAGAAATGTCCCTTCGGAAGAGAGTAGCTGAAAGGCACGATGTGTTCTAGCAACTTGAGCGGATTTTTAGGCTTGGACAGAATAGTCACCTGTTGGATCTAGCACAGAACCCAATACATGTAGCCACATTAGGGACGAGCTAAGGGAGATGAAAATGTGGGTGCCGTGGGTGACAAGGTCTCTCTCCTCCCAAACCATCCCCACGATTTAAATAATATTGCTATTTTTATTATCTCCTCGATTCAACAGACTTCATTATTTTATACGGTCAATTAAGGTACATGTATATTATTTGTGGTTATAACTTTTTTAAAATTTGTTACCACCATTTTCATTTGTATCAGAATCTTTTTTTCAATCATTTTCTTCAGATATTATTGTTCTTATTGTTATTAATATTATTATTGTTGTTATTATTAGTAGCAGTAGTAGTATTAGTAGTGTTATTTTACTTTATTTATTATTGTTGTTGTTGTCTTGATACCGCACAGGAGAAAGAAAACTCTAAGTCTAAGATAAATCAAGCATTTTTTATGTGTGTAATTTACACGTGGATATACGCGCAAAATTTTACTGCTGCTGTAAAATTTATGCATCATACTTTTGGGAGAGGGGGGGGGGGGCTAGTTGGTGACTGACGTCATAAAGCGGTGGTGAAAGGTTGGTTTTTCTACTCTGTCGTTCATAATGTTTTTCCTGTAACATAAATTTGATGCTCCTCAAAAGAAGGCCCTACCCCCAAAAAGGTGAGGGGAGAGCTCGAGAGTGACTCTAGTCTGTGCATTTTCACAACCTGTAGCCCAGTATTTAACTAGCGTGCAGCACATAAAGCAAGTAAAGAAACACTTAACCTGAAAGAGTTATTAATTTTTTTTAACAGAAGACCATACGTTTAAAAAAATGTCTATCACTAGACCTTGATGCCTCCGATGTGGAAATACAAATGTAAATACAAATGAGTGGACTTGCGCAGATGTGCAAATTAAGAATTGACATTTTGGCGTTGCATAGACATTTTTCTATCAAAAGGAGAACTACGCACTGGAAATTCTCTCAGTTTTGAAAATTTAAGATTACATACAGCCATAAAAACATTGAAATGATAGCTGCAAATGACATATTCAACTTCATTCTAGCCAACGATCTCTTTACGTTTTAAAACTGCATAAGTACTTACAATAAGATTGCTAGACATTCTTAATAAAGCAGGGCTTATATCTAGTTCTGTAAATTTACTTATATTTTTTCGCTTTCTACACTGTTTCATAAATCTTTTGCCGGGGCGCACCCTTCAGACAAGTAGTTTTGTTTCAGTATTAATTTGGTTGTTATATTCTAGAAAGTGTTTTCCACATGCCATCTCTTAATATTGTTTGTCGTTTAAAATTGTTAAATGCTCTATTCTTTATTTTCTTGAGAATACAACGTTTGTCTCACTCAATCTTCTAAAGTTAATAACTCCAGCCATTGCCAAGATATCAAACTATTGTTCTCACTGCCTTCAACGGCTTCTCTGGAACTTTAGAACAATGAGTATCTCTGAATGGCAAAAGTCTGCAACTAGACTCATTTTGAGGATACATCACACAAATCCTTACTAAGTGAACATGATACATAAAGATCTAATGTACAAGCAAAATATCATGACAAACACATCAGCCGTTATTTCACTATAATATGAATTGTTTTATTCAGACTTCTGAAGCCAGACAATAGAAATTAGGAGGTGGCATGAGGGCAAAGTGTTATCCTTAAACATCATCTGTCTGGCAGTGAGACGATACAATGTAGATAAAAAAATGTTTGCACACATTAAATTTCAAAACATCCTCAATGATCACATGTCATTAGAAATCTCTAGTTTGGATTTATAAACTTAAACAGCTGCAGATCAACTCATTACCAAATAAAAAACATGTTTTTGACAGGTGAAAACTAGGAAATGTTTGAGAGTTGGAAATTTTAAATTAAAGCTTTGAAAGCGGGGATACATGTGTATTTTCTTTTGTAAAATACTCCTTAACTGCTTTTTCAAATTTATTAATGCTAATAAAAACTCAAAATCTGTAATACTTCCTGCTGTCGACAAATATAAATTAGTCTTTGTGAAGCATGAAAACAAATTGTTCAAAAGTAAAACTTTAAGTTCAAAGAATTTTTTTCCAGAGAAAGACATACATGTATAGAGTTTAAAAATTTACATTAGGCCTATATCTTGCAAGTTCTTTTAATTTTATATGCTAGAAGTTCAAACAAGCCTTTTTCTTTACATTTTGCTAAATATTTTTTAAATAAGAAATATTTTACAACTTATACAAGCAGTTTCTTCAGAGTTTTGAAATATAAACATCACTGAATGGAGAAATTGTAATACATGTATTAAACTCCATACGACTAGCTTAAAATCATACTGCAATACACATTACAAATGACTTCAACACTCTTTCTTGCATTGCTATCTAGAAATATTGTTTCACATTTACTTGTTTACAATCTAACAATTAATATCATTTGAGGAATAACCAAACAAAAGTTCTATTATTAAACCTGAACATATTCCGAAAAAAAGTGTGCATTATACTCATAGAGTACTGGTATCATAATTTAGTTTGTAAAATATGAACGAAATTCTTGCTTGCTCAAAACTCTGTATTAGCAGTCTTGGGCAGCTTTGAAGATATACTTGAAAGAAGATGTGCACTCCATATGTGTAAGAAGAATGGTGTCATGAGATTGAGTCACATAATATGTGGACTACTTGCACAAAATGATTTAACTTGCACTAATATTCAAATTGAGAAAATTTACCCAAATCAAAATGTTACAAAAACTTCTCTTGGTATATATTAAAGGTCACGATACTTTTTAACATATTTTAAAGCATTGAAAGGATGGCTGGAAAAGATGTAAGCAATGGCTGGTGATCTTTTTGAATACTTCACAACATAAAATGTTCAAATGCGTTTTTGTGTGTGTGTGTTTTTTTCTTCTCTATTTTTTTCTTTCAAATTCAATTAATTTGAATCAGAAATAGTTTTCTCTCTAATCGGGTTTATAGGGAGCTGTATAGCACTATCACTAAATGTCAAAACTTTGCAAGTAGACTCATTTTGTGGGAACGCTATACATATAAGATACCATACTTTGTACTTGACCTTTTCACTCATACATAAAAAAAACCAAAGCAGATAAAGTTATGGCCATAATAAAACTAGTTGAGAAGGAGAAAAATTGAAATCAGCTACCACACAGCATTGTTCTGATGCAGGGTTTACAAATTGTTACACCAACACAGACACAATCTGACAAAGCAGTTTTTTAATGCTTCATGTATGGTAATGGGGGTGAATAGTTTCTTTCATTCAGGGGATGATGAGTACTTAAAACTCAAATTCCATCATTTTGGCATTTAAGAATTATATAATGAAATTTTTTTCGTTTATGTACATAGTTGTAAATAAAAAAAAAGGCTGCTCAATTATTTATTTTTTTAGTTGTAAACAAAAAAGGCTGCTTAAGTTTTAGTCTATGTTTGTCTTATGTCAGTATCAAAACTGTTTTGGTCTATCAAGCTCACTAAACTTCATTGTTTCAATTTTTATTGGAACCAGCACATCAGGTTTATTGCGCAGGTTTTCCAAACACAAACTATTGAATAAGTCTCCAACGTTGGCCAAAAATGGAAAAAAAAAAGAACTCTGAGTCCGCTGCACCGAATTAAATTGTTATACTTCTACAATTGCTAGATTCCATCGACTGACCAACAGAACTTTTTTATAGGCAGCTACATGTAGCCAATTTATGTCTCAATACTGAAAAAAAATGTTGCATTTTTTGTTGGAATAAGATCAAGTAAGTAAAGTTTCAAGTTGAGTATTTCTTTTAGAAATAAAACAGGCATGCAAGAAGAAAATAGAAGTTTGGGGGAAAATTGTGCATAACAATATACATGTAACAGTTTTAGAAGCTTATATGATGATGATTTTGATGGTTTACCCTGAATAAAAAACAATCTTGTTTCAAATCACAGTACCAAAGTGAGAATAAATAATGTTACAGGAGAATATAAACCTTATGCATTTATCAGCACCGAATACATTCATATTTTCAATGATAATAGGACATTTGTATATGATAAAAGCCTTGAACGAAAAGTACACCATTGCCTTAAATTTGTTCAGGTGTGAGCTTCATAATAATTGTAAACATGAAGCAAAGACTTAAACAGCAAGACAACAACAAAGAGCAGTGTTAATTCCATAGCTTCCATCAAAAGGTTAAAAAAAAAGCCAAAATATACAACAGTGGCAGCTTCAAACTCCAGAAACAAGCAAATCACTGTTACACACTGAAGTATCCAACAAGCAAACAAGATCACACAAAAATAGCCTAAAACCATGTAAACTTGGATGTAAACAAGGCAATAGCCTGTAAGTGTTGATATCCTTGTCCTTCTTAGAAGGTTCAATAAGATTCAAGATTCAATAATACTTTATAAACCTCTTAATATAATCAGAAAAACACTTAGCTCTTATCATGAATTAACCCAATGCAGATGCATCCTGATTTTATCACCTTACCAATATAGATTTATTCCCTAAAAAATTATGTCCTAAATGAGTTAGTAAAAACTATTTGTGGTAGTTTGGAGTCATACCTTTGTCAAGCCTTAGTAATTTCATTTAAAATAATTTAACACACACAGTTCATATGCACATTTCATCAGCTTCCTTTTATTCTTATATCCTCTCAAAAGGAAGACAATTTGATTTCAAATGCGGTAATTTCAAACCCTTCTGAAAATTCGAAATAATGTGGTTTAGATCTCAAATCAATTTGTGTCAGTATTTATTTTCCTGGCTAGAAAAACTATAAATGTTCTACTTCTAATTTCAACAAACTAACAACAACCAGTTACCAGCTGCCTAGAGGCAGAATAGCAATGACACAATAAGTAAGGCAATGCCTATTAAAAAAATATTTAATAGTGTGTGACAAAGACAGGATGGCAAGACTGTTTTGTTTTTAATCTAAAAAATGAAGCTATTGTTTAAATATAAAACAAATGCTAGAGAATGAATACATTTTATTTAACACTATATTACATAAAAGTGCATTAGGTTATGAAAGAAAATTGATAAACTACAAAAATTTTGTTCATGTATGCATGTATCAATAACATTAATTACCTTTCATAATATATGGAATGCTTGTAATAGCCTTGGGAAGAAAACTGGGAAAGAATCAAAAAGAAAACATAGGAAAAGGGTACATGGTAAGCTTAGCGAGATAATGGTAAAATATATCTTTGGGGGGACAAAAATTTAAGGGTCCAAAAGAATGCAAAAGTTGATAAAGTACTTTAATACTGCAAACATAACAATAAGCAGCAGCCATGAGCAATGTGCATTGAAGATTTATTTTAAATAAAAAATAAAATAAAAACAATATGACAGATGTATCGTATCATAGAGAAATATAGTGAAAAAACACATTGTAAAAGGAAACATTCTAAACTTTGGTGTATGCCTAAAAATAAATTATTTTTTTAACTTTTGGCGGTAGAAGGGTGGTTATAGTAAAGAAAGGAGGATAGAAAGGGAATCTATATCAGATAATGGGTGTTACAAAACATATGAGTCATATATATATGCAAAATATACTTTTTTCATCCACAACAAATTAACATACAGACAAGAAATGAAACTAGCAGATATAAAGCAAGAAAAAGAAAGTATTATGTTTAAACAAATTGCACATGTTCCCAATCTCATGAGAGCAAGATGGCTGCCTAGATCAGCTGGTCCCATTACATGTTTTAATTTTGTGTTTTTATGTGTAGGGCACAAAGCTACATTGTCTACAAATGTCTTGCAACCAGTGCTAATAGCCAGAAGCCCTAAATATTATTGAAAACTATTTGAAAGAGGATTTTTAAAAATTATTATTTACTTCTCTCAATCATCAATTTAGAAAATCTCATATTTATTCAGACATTCAAACTTCATGCAAATGTCTTGCAACCAGTGCTAATAGCCAGAAGCCCAAAATATTATTAAAAACCTTAAAGAACGCATCCTTTGAACCAACAAAAACCCTTGAACAACATTTTCGCACAATTTGAGTTATTTGGACTTATTGCAAGACTAATCACAAAAGAAAACATTACAAGTATAAATAATAGTATACAATTCATAAGAATAGATGGAAGAGGTACATAATTTTCACAGCCGATCAGCTCAATAATCTCAAGTTTGAGTTGCAATAAAGACACAAATTTCAACATTAGATCTTGACTGTGATTGTGACCCTGCAAAGTTACTCTGTATAACATAAAACGAGCATTTATACCTGGAAAACTGGCAGCTACGTTGCCTACAACATTTGTCTCAAAAACACTCCAATAGGTCCATGTTGGATCATTTTAATTTGAGAAAGTAGATTTTTTAAAAATTTGTTTGTCTTTCAAACTAATAGAAGTTCTAATGTAAAACTTGAGCATTCTTTTTTAGTTGTAAATAAAAAGGGCTGCTCAAGTTTTAGTCTACATTTGTCTTATTTAAGTATCAAAACTGTTTTCAATTTTTTGGCCTCTTTAGATTTATAATTTTATTATGTCATGCACATTTGATCATTAAGAAACTCAGAAAAATGCACTGTTCAAAATACCAATGCCTGTTTATGTGAAAATTGTGACATGACTTATTTTAACTTGTCATAAGACGTTTTGTCAACCCAGATGTTTTTAACTCTCTTTCTAAAAACGCAGGGCAGTGTGGCTCGGTGGTTTGCACTGCCCAAATCGTGGTCTAGCAAGTACGGGTTTGACCCCAACCATGACACATGCTGTGATTGCCTTAGGAAAGCAATTTATCCACACTTGCTTCAGTCCACCACCCACTTGTAAAATGGGTACCTGGCTTAAGAAAGTGTTTGAAATTTGCGGAATGCTTGTGTATGTGTGACATACTGTAATGCTCTGAATATGACTTGAATTTGCTTGGGTGTGTATTGGCCTGCTGGGGGAAATATATAATTTTGAGACTGCTTTTGGCGGTGGAAGAGTATAAACATACTTTTTTAAAAACAAAAATTTAGATTTGTACTCTTAAAAAGTAATTTTAATTAATATACTTGAATCTTTTATTTCTTAAAAGCACTATGGCTTTTGAAATCCATTAATATAATATATATAAATAAAACAAAAATTGTGAAGCAGAGGTATACTATGCTTTGTTAATTTCTAAATCTTTCTCACCTGCCTAATCAAAAGTAGGAAAAATGAAGTAAGACAAAAGCAAATTTGAGTCAAGAATTTGCTTTTAACAAAGTAAAAAAAAAACAACTTACTACCAACTTTACGCCATCATTTGGGGTTTAAAAAACTTTTGACAGGCTTTAAAACATCGTTCTCTCAGAGAGTGAAGGTATGAAAATGACTTTTAATATACACATCATTGACATATAATTGATTTTCAACAGGTTATGCCAATGTAATTCTTTGATTAGGGTCTCCTTTTGTCCAATGCCTAGAGGGACTCCATAATTTATGAAAATATATGAAACAATAAGAAACATTGACATGGAAACTATTTAACACTGGCAAAACCCATATCATAAAATCAAAAAATGTTAGGGAAGCTGCGTTTACAGTCACCAGATAATAACGCTTCCATACTGCAAAACTACAGGATAATCATTTTTAATTATAAATTTAAAAATTGTTCAGTGCTCGAATGCAAAGGAAACAGCAGCAATGAGAAGCGCTTTTGATTCATACAAATACAAGTAAAATTATGATAAATGATATGATGAATGATAATTTTGAGTCAATATACCGCACAATGGGGTACATTTAAAAAATTGGTGTTGTTGGATACAATAAAAACGAAGAACATAATAAACTGTATAATATTGTAATAAATAAGAAATAAACCAAGAAACAACAAAGGAGGATATTTAGAGCTAGGCTTCCAACAAAAAGTTACCCCAATACTACATATTAGCAGCAGTTACAAATCATGTCATCAGCGCACAGTCACATAATCAGCTGAATTTTCCTGGTATACACAGAGCACTTTTCACTATACAATCAAGGTTTAGAGTATAGGCTAAACGAGCCCGCAATTAAGTAAGTTATGGTCTACTCTGACGTGTCTTGTCTTGTTCCGGTGTTTAATACCTTGAAGATAGAAACTATTCCCAAATCTTATGCTACCTTTGAATGCTCTTAGGCCATGCAGTAAATATTCAAAGTAGTGCCTTGCTAGATGGTTCGCATCCTTGAGTAATATGGCTTACTTTTAGTTCAACACCTTAACGCACAACTTTTCTAGAGACGGCAGTTTACAGTTTATATCTTTTTTTCTGCCTCTAGTTTTATTACCAAGGTCAATTTGGTTAGGTCTTTCTTACAGCAATTTTCAAACCATACTAACAGAGATTGAGTAAAAATTCTTCCGATGACAGCATTGCAGAAATTGAGTAGGGTGGCTTTCCTTGTGTTGCAACTTCTTTAGGAAATATATTCACGGTCATTTTTTCTTGAAATCTTTTAAATTTAATTCAGGTCCCAGTGGGGGTTTTCAGAAACATATGTACCCATGATTTTCATTCAACTTGCTCTACTGGCTTGCCACTGAGAGTAAATGGAAGATGAAAAGTTTTAACCCTTCTAAAATCAATTACCATCTCATTGCAACATTTAAATGAAAATTATTGCTCTTGCACCATCTAACAATAGATTCTGCCTGTTGTCCGTATTCATTTTCAATACCAGATGCAATCAATCCTGTGTGAGTAGTATCATCAGGTTTTACAATCTTGCATTCTCAGCCCTCGATTTTGCAATCATACGTAGGTTGGTTGGTTATTTGAATTTTAACATCTCTTTTCAACTACAAGGTGATGTAAGGAGCCCTTGCATACACCACACCCAGTCACATTATCCTGACACTGGGCCCACCAGACTTAGCAATAAATCCATAATGCCAGACACTAGGCGGGTCAGCTGATAATACCAGTTTTAAAGTCGTTGGTTTGACTCGGCTGGGGATTGAACCACGTACCTTCCAATCTCTGAGCGAGTGTCTTACCGCTAGGCCACAGAGCCGGTGCATTCATACGTAAATATTGAGTTCAGTTTTGGGGATAGTACACAGCCTTGCAGCGCCCCACTGTTTAACACCAGTAGTAAAGATTCGTTTTGCCTAATTTTCACAACTTCTTGTCAAAAAGTCCAGTTGCATATGTTACTAGGTAAGCCAGGGTTGAATAAACATTTTTTAAACATTTTCTCAGGGATGATAGTAGTAAATGTAGAACTATAATCTATGAAAAGAACTCTGACATAAGTGTTTTTATCGTAAAGAAACAGGTAACAATGACAATTATGTAAGGAAAGAGTGGCCTATAAATAAATACTATTAGAAGCACAGTAACAATGAAGAAATGAGAACATAGATGTGTGAATTTTATAACAACAACTAGCGGTACAATGACTTAGCCTATAATTATTCTTAAATATAAATGCTAGCTAGATTAACATGTAAATCAGGGTTTAAAACTGTCCACCAATTGACAAAACATCAAAGCAAATGTCACAGACCCTTGCAGGTTTGGTAATGTTGAATTTGACTATTGGCATATCTTTGCTAGAGCATTTGGAGCACAGAAGCCGCCCACAGTGCCGACTGGAGATACAAATAAAAACAGGGAAAGGGGTTAGGTAAAAGGAAACAATGTAAATCACTGCTGTGTTAATAGGAAAACAGACGAAAAAAAGGAAATAAAATTTAAGAAATGTAAAAATAATATGATCTAGTTTGATAGTGTCAAAAAACGTCACTTAGGTTAAAAATTTATGTCTTTTGCAAGCTCCCCAAATAAAAACTTTAGTTATCTTTTCTTTTATCATGTGTGTTACTTTGTACAGTTTTCTATGAGCTCCTTCTTTCTATGTCATGGGATAATCTCAAAATTGTTCAGAAATAACTTGATTCAGGATTGGCACTTTTTTATTATCAGATGCATTATAAGACACATGCATTAAAATACAAATAACGCTTTAAAACATAAAAATGGGTTCGATGTTTCCTTCATCCTACTAGATGTTTCTGATTTTAAGAAAATCCAAGCGCTTAAGGCAGCCAAACTCCTGGGAGGATGTTTAACACCATTCATGATTTATGACAGTTTAATGCCCTTAGAGAAACTCACCAATGGTGTTTCCTAGTTTTGATTGAGAATTTGATACCACACTCTAAACACATCTCACCATCACTCCATGGAGGCTCCTTGGATAACATATCTGACATAAAGACACAAACATCTACCTGGTCAATATGATATTATCTTCTTTCAATACAAACAATGAAAAAATGGATCCATTTTGAGAAAAATTCACTCAACCCTCTGAAGTCAAGCTTGTGCTAGAGCTATTATCCAACTCAAAAATGTTTTTACCAAATCCGATGTAGTTTTTTAAAGTTCAAAATCACTGTTCAAAAAACTGCAAAGAAGGAAATATTTCTCTCAAAATTATTAATCATGGCTCTGTCTCATTTTATGGCCAAACCCTCAACTAGTATAATATACAGAGATAAAAAATCTTAATTTTTACCTAACAGTTTGAACAGCAATTGTTTGGTGGCAACTGGGGCATTGAAGATGCTCAGCCCATCCTTGTTGAGCTGGCCCAGACATGCTCCTGCTCTCACCAGGGCTCGACACAAATTTCCATTCCCATTGAGGTAGGCCAGTAAAAGCACTGCAAAGATGAAATGGAGCGAAGAAAATGTTTGTTCATGTGCAGTTCAGGGTGACATTGTTATACCTTTGACATTATTTAGTTTTAGATGAGTTAAAAAATACTGCTTTTGAATAGCACCAGAGGAAATTGTGCTTGACACTGAACTCTACCTCGCCGAACTTGATTTTTAACCAAGTCGATTTTTTTCTAAGTCCCTTGCCCTAAGGCTCTTCCTCATAAGTTCATTTTTAGGGCTCTTCCTCATAAGTCCATTTTTTGCATAAGCCAATCTTAGATTAGCGGAGTAGAGAGAAAAACGCTATTGTTTTCACTACTTTTATGACAAAACAGCATTTTTTTGTCTCCTTGCAAGTCAACTAAAACTGTAGACCTAGCTTACACAATGTGATTTTGTAACAATGTGATTTTGTCTGTGTAACGCATGTACTGTGACATAAAGTAAACAAAGTGCTGATAGTGAAACCAGCATCAGTATC